>JAWWLR010012319.1:0-11444 GCA_035041075.1 Acraspis erinacei
CTTGCTAATTATATTTGATGAAAAAATTTCAAAATCCTCGTAAAACCCTGGAATAGCCATGATCTGTTTAAATTATGGGAACGAAAGAAGAAAGAACATTTAATATTTTAAAATTTATTTCAAAAAATATTTTTCCTAAATTGAAACATAAGATTTTCTAAAGAATTAGAAAGTCATTTAAAATGCCATTAAATGAATTAAAATCCATTTAAATGCTTTCAAATCACTGAAAACCTTCCAAACGATTTGAAACTCCTATTTTTTTTTTTAAATCGCGTTAATCGTGAAAACAATCGATATAATTTTTAATATATTTAGCAAAAAATATGAAATCTTATGAAAAATGGAGGAAGGAGGTTTAAAACCTAAAAAATTATATCAGAATTCTTCAAACTTAATCAAGAGAATCTGTCTCCTTGATTTAAAAACTCGCCTGCTTTAGTAGAATTTAGGCTAACAATTTTTCACTCGTTTCAAAAGACATACTTTTTGGTTAGAAATTCGACTATGAGGCATACAATTAATTAATTATTTATAATTTTTAATTTGGTTTTGGAAAGGGAACTGATATCTTTTTTGGATACAAATTTTACTATTTTTTACTATATTCTTGGATAAAATTTAAATGGCTTCGTTGAACATTTAACAATTTTGTTAAAAAATTATACTTTTCGGTTGCAAATTCTGCTGTGATAAGAAATTAAATATTTCTTAGAAAATTTACTTTTTATTTAAATTTAATATTTTATTATTTATATTATTTTATTATTTATTACATTATTTTTATTATTTTATTATTTATATTAATTATATTATTTTTACTTTGAAAACTCAACTGAAATCTCTTTTTCATAGCAAAAAGCGAACTATATATTCGAAAACTTATCTTTATAATTAAAAAAATCATCTGTTTTAGCAGAAATTTCATTTTTTAAATGAAAATGCTACTTTTTGGTTAAAAATTCTTCTTCTTTGCTTCAATATTCAACTATTTTGTTTGAGAGATATGGTTTAATTACTTCGTTAAAAAATATTTTTATTTTTTAGAAGATTCACATTTTTAGTAGAAAATTAATTTCTTTGGTTGACAATTTAACAGTTGAATGTAAAAGCCTTTTTCTTGGTTTAAAACTAATTTTTAAAACTGGCATTTTGACTTTTACATTTTTTAAGATTGATATTTTTTAGTTGAAAATTCCAATTTTTTGTTCAAAAATCACTTTTCGCAGTTTGAAATTTCATTTTCGTTTGTTAAAAATTCCTCGGCTTCCCGCCCAATTAATTTTTTGCTGCAGTCATATTTTTTGTTTTAAAATGCAATAAAATAGAGAAAATTCGTGTTTTTGCTTAAAGCTTCAACAATTTAAATAAACTTTTATTTCTTTCTTGCATGCAAAATTTTTATTTGTTGATGATTCGTCTTTTGGTTTAAATTTTTTGTTGTTGGGAAGTTATCTCTCTAGCTTGAGAATTCCACTATTATGATAAAAGTTTAATCAATATGTTAAAAAGTCATCGTTTATAGAAGGAAATACATTTTTTTGTTTAAAATAAATTCATAATTTTAACCATTTTAAATTTGTATCTAAAGTACTGTTTTAATTAGTTTATAAAAGCCTCTATGTTAAAAGTATAAAAACAAGGTTCAAATGCTGGTATTTAAATATTGATGATGAAGCAAATTGAAAAATTAGTCACGGAAAAATCAGGGAATTTTCTCTAAACAATTTAATGTACTTTTATCAAGTGAATAATTTTATCATTTTTTTTCGAAGTGTCTCCTCACGAAATTCGGGCAGACTAGATCTTCCCCTTTAAAAACTTTCGTAATTTTTTGGGGCTACTAGAAACAGCCTATTGTCTTTTCAAAATATGCGAAAATCCAAAAAAATTTCGAAAACTAAAATTGGTCTGTAAATATTTAAACTCTTACCTTAATTTAAAAAATAAAACTTTCAAAAGTCCTTAGGATTTTGGAAACTACGCCTCTTAAGCTACAGTGCAGGGCAGATTTATTTTTAATAATAAAAATATTAATATTAATTGTGTTATGTTAATATTAAAAAAAATTATTTTCAACAATATAGTTGAATTCTAAATTAATTTTTTAACTTAAAGTTTAAATATGCACCTTTCGATTGAAACTTCTGATATATTGTTTAAACCTCACACTGTTTGGTAGAAAATTTAACTATTTTGGTAAAAATGACATCGTTTTTGGTTAAAAATTAACATTTTTTATTTCATTTTTTGTTTGGTTCTTTTTGGCGCGCCTTCTATCAAATGATCAAAATTTCAGAATTTTTTATCTTTTTATCCATTTTTTCGTCTGTAGGTGCATCTTCATTTTAAAAATCATCTTAAAACGTATCAAATTTTGAAAGCCAAATTTGATGATTCCTCGTATTTATTTTATTTCGAAAGGTTTATTAAAATTCATTTTATAATTGAACTTTGAAAATAAATTAAATTTTATCTCTTTTCGAGAAGGAAAGAAGAAAAATTATTGTTGGTGATTCGATGTGATCTTCTTTTAAAAATTTCTGTCTTAAAAACTTACTTAAATTTTATTAAAAAACATACGAGTATGTATTTATACTCTTTGAAAAAAATATACAAAAAATTTCAAGTTTGAAAATTGCCTGTTGCCTGTTGTTTTATAATTATTCAAAATACCGTAAAATATTTTAAAACTGCCAAAACTGTCTACAAATCCTGTGATATCCCTGGAATCCCTAGAAGTTCTCAAAAATCTTAAAACAACAATTTTCCTTAATTCAAATTTAAATTTATAGTATGGATAATAAGACAAATCGTATTCTAATGGTAGGTATTTTTGTGTTGTTTTAGTATATGAATATATTAAGAAAATTAATATCACATGATTAAAATATATTTTCTAAAATTAGCCAAAATGATAAAAAAGAGTTGGACTGAAATACGTAAAAATAGAAATCTTTATTTCGTGATAAAATTTTATTATTTCCGTAAATGGGTTATGAATTTTATCTTTTAGAGATCTTTCAAGAATATAAGGAGTTCAGGGTTACTTTAGCACTAAAGAATGCGACAGCGTAAACATGTTATTTGAACTATGATGCCGCAGGGAAATTGTGGATTTGTTTTATGTTTCTAGTACAAGAAAACATAATTCCAGTAAAAAATATGATCTTTTTCTTCAAGAATAAAATTGCAGACCAAATGCAGAAAGAATTAAATATAACATAATATTTCAATAAATATCGTTAAATCTTAGCAAGTAATTATTGCATGTCTGCATGTTTTGAAAATGGTTTAAATTTGTTTATATTATTACAAATCTAATTCTAATTGAATAAACAACATTTTTTGTTTTTCTGATTTACTGAAAATTTAATGTGACTGCATTATTATAATTCTTCAGCTTTTTCTCGAATGGGTATAAAGAGACTTTTTAAATTTTTTTGCATATCTTGGAAGTGATACACTAGCGCTACTAATAAATATTTTTCTAATGTATAGCCAATCATTTTTTTATATTTTTTTTAATTATGTCTAATATTGGACAATTTCATTTAGAAATGAGGCATATATAATAATATCTAATAACATCAAGGAATTTTTTTTGAATTACTTTAAAAAAATGGGGGGGGGGATGTTGAAAAAAACGAAACTTTCCAGCATTATTCTAAGGGGCTATTCTGATCAATAATATTAAATAATAATAACAATAAACTGAAAAGTTATAAATAAGTTGAAACATGGGAACTTGAAAGCAATTTTTGCAGAATTTATAAATAAAAAGCAATATGAAAAAAATATTTATTTTAGACTAGCAGACAAAAAGCAATGAACATTGGATTATTCAATATTTAGATTTTATCTGGTTAAACCAATAAGATCAATTACTGCGTTGAGCATTGAACTAACTGGTAAAAAAAAATTAATCTATTTTGATAAAATCCCTTTCTTGTAGAAAAAACAATATTGATCCTTGAAAATTCATCTTCCTGATTAAAAATTGAACTATTTTCTTGAAAATTTAACTTCTTTGTTAAAAATTAAGGTATCTTGTTAAAAATAACTTTTTCAGAAAACTAATATTCTGGGTAGGAAATTTAACGATTTGGTTAAGAATTAATTCTAAATTCGTCTCATTTGTAGGACATTATTATTCTTGTTTAAAAATCATTTTCTTTTGTTAAATAATCATTTTGTTTCAATACAAGAATTTTGCTTTTTGAATGAAATTTGAACTATTCCACTGTTTCTTCGAAGAGTATCTTTTTTAGTTTAATATCCCGCTACATGATTAGCAATTCACGTAGTTTGTTGAAAATTCATCTTGTTGGGTAGAAATTATTCTTCCTGGTTGAAAATTCATGTTTATCGTGATAAGCTCGATTATTTTGTAGAAAATTCAATTAGTTGGTTTGAAATAATCTATTCTGTAAAAAATTAAACAATTTTTGGAAAAAGTGATTTTTTGAGAAGTGAAAATTCACCAGTTTTGTTTTAAATTCGTCTTTTTGGATTCAAAATTGAACAACTGACTTTCGTGGAAAATTCAACTGTTTGGTTCACAATTTTGTTTTTGAAATCGTTTTTGGTTCAAAAATCGGATGGGTGAGGTGGAGTATTCCAAAATTATTTTGATATAATCTGGGGTAATTAGTTACAGGAGAACTCTGAACAGGGCAGGTATTAGGGTGAGGAAAGAAATATATGTATAAATGATTACAGACACGAGAAGAGGGTACTTAAGCGAATATTTAATGAACTGAAAGATAAATTTAAAGCAGAAGAAGAAGAGAAGAAAATACAAAATTACTTTGAAGGAAGAAAAAAACTACTTTATAAAATAATGAAGGGAAATAAAAGTACAGAATTTCCCAACATGAGAAAAAGTAACGGGGAAATGTTATATGAGACAGGCGGGATTATAACAGCTTCCAGAGACCATTTGAGTGGACAATCTGAAGATGAAGCTGTTAGACACCACAACTGTGATGTAGAATACTATGTCTGTGTCACTGAGGTTATGGAGATAATCAAGAACTTGAAAAACGGTAAGGCTTTCGGGGTAGACAGTATTAATGCTGAAATGCTTAAAAACGGTGACGTGTACATACCACATAGACTGTACGAATTGATAAATTTATGCAGCGAAATAAGAGAAGTCCCAGATGATAGGAAAAGCGATTATCGTACAAATATACAAAGGAAAGGGAGATAAATGCGAACGCAATAATTACGTAGGGATCAGGTTATTAAGTACCGCAAGTGAAATATACTCAAAAATACTTATCCGTAGGGTACTGAAAATAACAGAAGAAAATATTTGAGGGTCCAAAGTGGGTTTATGCTAGGAAGATCATGAATGGATAAAATATTTAGCTTAAGGCAAATCACAGAAAAAATTTTGAGAGTAGAAAAAAAAGTTTTCTGTGCATTTGTTGACATAGAAAAAGCTTTCGACAGTGTAGATAGAATTAAACTTTGGGAAGTCCGGAAAGAGTTCGGAGTAAATGGGTGGCTCCTACAAGATATAAGAACAATATATATGGGTGGCAAAACGAGTGTAAGGGCACATGGGAAATTGAGTGACTGGTTCGAAATTATTCTAGGCGTTAGACAGGTATGCGTTATGTCTTCATGGTTATTTATATTTTTCGTGGACAAGTGTTTGGCATGGCTTACAAGGGATGTTGAATAAACTAAATGCAAGCATTAAGAGCATGGGCCTTAAAATTAACGTAAATAAAACAAGAACTATGGTGTTCGGAGGAAAGAGTGAGAAAACAATATGCAACATTGTATTAGGTGATGATAGAATTGAAAAAGTTGAGAAATTGGGATACCTTCGTAGCTTATTTACTAGGGACGGGAAGATAGATGAGTAGTTAGATAGACGAAGAAACGAAGATAAGAAGGCGATTGGTAAAGTAGGCTCCCTTATCAGAAGTAAAAATATATCAAATAAGGCTAAAATGGCAATACATAATTCCATATTTGTACCAACTGTACTATTTTTTTTAAAGAAGTAAAAACGGTGAAATTCTCATGCACTAAAAACATTCAAACTTCGGTGACCACGAACCCAGTATATGTATTTGACGCGCATATACATATACGCTAGATACACACATAAGCGCATCATCCACATGGAAGGAAAGTGAGAGTGGGATTTACCGAAATGTCACCTACCCACTAAACCTTAACTCCTGCCAACCGATGATCCTGGAGCCGCTTTCGCATAACCTCGGGGACATAGGGATAAGGCCAATAAGCCGTGCTTCGGCTTTCATCTTCTGTTGCCTGTCTGGCATATACTTCCTCTTCAGCTGTTTTCTCATTCTACGCTGACTTAGATACGTGAGCCAACTAATATTTTACGCGTCGTCCTCAGTAGCACGAGACTATCGTGCATCGGGCTCGTCGGCCTGCGAACATCCTAGATGGGTATGGCTGGTTAGGCTGCCACTTGAAATATCTGACTCCTCATTTTGTAGATTCTGTGAAGTCCCTTCCTCGTTTGTTTCCGTTCTTTTTGCCCTTTTGGAGGCTTCCTCGACGGGGCACCTTCCCTGAAGGAGAAAAATGTGATGGACTTGTCCCCCTCTTTGCCGCACCTCCAGCACATTTTTCTCCTATTCGTACTCTTGCAGCTCGCTGCCCTGTGGTCAAAGCCGAGGCAGTTGCAGCACCTAACGCCCTCCATTTTTTAACATAAGTGACAACACACCTACCCCACCTTGAGGTATCCTATACAAAGGCCTTCAGAGTTCCTCTAAAGAACCCTTTTCGTGAGGTTGAACCTGACTTATCCTGCGTTTTTATCACCGAAGTGCTGTCGAACGTCCGGCTCGACCTCCTGTGCATCTGTGCGGAGGAGGTCCAGTTCGGAAACCAGCTCCCGAACAAAACTCTTTTCTCCAACAGCTGTTTTGCTTGTAGCGGAGTGCAGTGTTCTGCCGTCCGATATATGCTCGACCTCCACAAGTACTTCTCCTTTCTTTGTTTCCCTCACATCCCTGATGTTAACACCAAGGATGTCGGGTTTGACTTTTCTTTGAGGTCCTTTACGACCACTGCGTAGCTTAAACCCTCGGTCGGTTTTATAATAACCACATCGAATGCATGTCGCCTCTTCTTCTCCTTCGCCTTTTTACTCTATGTAGGTGCCAGGTAGGCTCTACATGCGTCTTTTCGGGAGTTGAGGCCGTTACTTGAGGCCGAACGCGTCTTCGGCTTATTCTTCCTTGGCAGAGAGATTCTCGCCTCCACGGGGCTCATAGAGAGCTCCCTCACTCTCTTCCCATCGTGGGATGAGGGAGTTCCTACGGCATAATTTTCGGTCTGGATTGCCCTACTAGCAACCTTTTCTCGCCCTGCCGTCTTCCTAGCATCGTTGACGATCTTCCTCACCTTCTTGCTCACGCGTCCATGGAGTCGTCCGATAGGTCTACTCGCATCGGTCAGACCATCGCAGTTTATGTGGAACATATTCCTCTGCGTCCGACCGAAAGATGGTTCGGGCATGTTGAGAGAATGAAAGAGGAACAACTATTGAAACAAGTTTATCTAGGCAAAGAAACACGAGAGTCTGCATAAAAAAATGTATGGACGTGAAATATGATAGAGAAGTATGCCAGGAAATTAAAGTATGGCTGCAAATAGTTAATAAAGAGACTTTCGGTAGAGTGATTGACGCCTGAAAAAAAATACTTTGGATACTAATAGACCAAGGTGGGGAGCCTCACACGACGATTTTTTGAGGATATTCACTTGGGGTGGTTGCTAGAGATATTGATTAGCAACCTGGGTGAGAGCAGTATTTCGGAACGACCGTATTATTTAAATAAATAATACGATCATTCTAGAGAAATCTAAAAATTATATAAACCCTTCCTTACACTACTCCCTTCCTCACCGAATGAGTCACGCCTGCTCCGAAAAGGAAGCAGCTCAATGGTGTAATAATAACCATAGAAGGTATTAGATTCGTGCAAAATTTGACACGCCCAGTTTTTGTCAAATGTCCACGTTTTGAGAATCCCTGAATCTGAAAACAAGTTTTTTACGAATGTGTCTGTCTGTAAGTCTGTATGTATATAAGTATGTATGTCTATGTGTACGATAACTTTTGAAAAAAAATATTAAATAAATAAATTAAAAATTAAACAATTAATCTTTTATATTGGCTTCGGTACACTATTTTATTGTCCAAAGTAAAGATAATGTTTCTTAGCCAGCCAGAATTGACAATTTTGGTTTTAAGGGTAGTTTTCAGGTACTTGTGGGGGGTGTGTTAGGGGTTTCATACCCATATGTCTGGTACATGCAATTCTTCGTTGAATAATTATCTATAGGCACATATACTTTTCCGTTACACTTTTTCAATCCCTAAAATATTATTGCTAAAACTCTAAAAAGTGATTATTCCCATGCATTTTACGAGGAAAACTTGAAGTCAAAACCGGCACCTGTTACAATAAAAAAAAAAAATTACCGAATTTATAACAAGATAATTTTCGTTTCTCATCGACAAAAAGAAAATTTAAGCGAAAGACATTCAGTTTATGGAAAAACGGCACAAGTTGCCAAAAAATGTATAATTTTTCTGGAAAATCGAAAATTCTGATTTTTATTGCACAAAAAATAACGCGAAATGAAGAAGGCTATTCAGTGAACAAAGAAAAAAATATCTACAAGTTTATAATTATTCACTTTTTGATAGGACAAGTAGCTTCTGGTTCACGCGTAAAAAACAGCATTATAAATATAAAAATTAAATTTTTGGAAAATAAACGAAAGGTACGAAAAGAAAAGTAATGGGTGAAAGTTTTTCACCCAAAAAGGATATACATATTTGTTATTCATCATTTTGAAATTCGACTGTATTTTTCATCATTTATGCTACTGTTGACACTGTTTTAAATTTCTCAAATGAGTCCGAGGTCTGTTACTTCAACCTTAAAATTTGTCAAACATTTTCCAGCCACGCTTCTTCTTTTCTAACATTCTTGAAAACTTTTGAAAGAATAACTATCATTGTTTAATAAATGACACCCGGAAATCCGCGGTACATAATTAGAATGTATCGTTCCATGTGGCCTAGTTCTCCCCCTTTTTAAGACGAATAGTCAAAATTTTGAAGATTTGATTGGCAGGGAACTGGAAAATGGAAGGGATTTTTTATCCGTCCTTTCTTTCTTTGCAAAAGAAGACACTGTAACTTCGGAATTAATAGCCTTCTTTTCACAGTTTTTACGAAAAGTTTTTTAAAAAAGGTATTTTTGTCAAGAATGAGAATTCTGCTGGCAATCTGCGCTTTGAGCGCATTTCCTTCTTCGATAATTTGTCACAACCCTTACCCCAAACCTCTGTAAGTACTAATACCTTTAATATTTATGACCATTTTACAATTTTCTTTAAATAATTATATTTCTCCGTCCAAAACTATATTTCGTTGAAAAATTAATTAAATATTGACAGGATTGCTACAAAGTTTCAATATCAAAATTCGCTAGATTTCTTTTTTTATGTTAATAATTTTTAATTTTCTCTGACAAACTTAACACTGATTTGTATAAAGGGTGATCTAGAAATTACGTAAGACGGTTAGGTAGGTGTGAATTGGAAGATCTTAAAAAATATTTTTTTTTCACTAAAAACAAAAAATTATATTATCGATAAATAAATAGGAATTTTTAATGAAGAAGTATATGTTTCAACCAAGAAAATCAATTTTCTACCAAGAAATACTAATTTTTAACAAAAAAAAGAAAGCTTCTACTAAAAAATATAAACTTCAAATTTAAAAATGTTCTTCCACAAACAATAAAAAATAGAATTCTTAACTAAATAGTTCAATTATCAACGATTAACACAAATTTTCAAGCAATGACAGTCATTTTCTACCAAAAACGATGCATTTTTAAACAGAAATGTAAATTTTGAATACGATAAAAAACAAACAAAGTAAAAAAAATAAAATGCCAACTAAAAGAAAATGAGTTTTCAAGGAAAAAGTTGAACATCAACCAATTTTTCAACCAATTAAATGAATTTTCAACCGACAAAACAAATTTTTCACCAAGAAAAGTCATTTTCTACCAAAACGTATAAATTCTGAAACAAAGTAGTGAAACGATAGTTGCGAAAAGTGTAGTATTTCCCATATGATTAAAAAATCAAAATATTATAATGTAGGTACAAGCATGCTTAACAACGTGTAAAAAAATCCTTAGATTATTATTGTCGTAATATTTTATAGAGAATGATGTTAGTGAAGAAGATTTTGAATATCTAACTCCAAAAATTCTAAAAGAATTATTCTGGAATAAGACTGGATCTATAGCTATTTATACAAACAAGTGGCAAAATTGTAAATCCTCCATTGTTGATCAAGAAAATCAGAAACCCATTGTTAAGCCTCCTGAAACTTTACCAAATCCCAAATGTAAGAATATTTCTGTACATTTCGAATCTAATTACTTTTAGCCAATATTAATATTAACTCTATTTTTTAGGCTTCACTGGCTTTCCCCGTACTTATCTTTAAATACAATTTATCCCCTAATTGAATGCGTTTAAAATGAGGCAGGTTCTGCACTTCACTTAGCAGAATCTTTGAGTAACAAAATATGTTGTGTTTTTAGATAAACTTAGGCGAAACGTATTTTTTGATTTAGGTGAAAATATTTTTAATAAAATGATGATTTTTTCATTTAGACGTTTATTCAAAAAAATAAACAAATTCTTTTTTTTTAATTCAAATGTATTTTCCCTAATTTATCTAAAATTATAAAATATTATTAAAATTCCTGGCCTTTTCCACGACGATTAAAAGAATTCTATCTCAGGCCAAAATAGTTGGAGAGTTATGAGAAGAGAAGAATAAGGTTAAGTAATATTGAATATAAAAAAATCAAACTAATTAAACTCTGATTTTGCAAGACTTTAAAAAATCCGGAAAATTTTTCTGAAAACTTTTCTGCGGAAGTAAAGATACAAACCAGGTTCGGCAGTATGCGTGGGTGAGGATGAAGATGATGAAAATTGTTCGCCGCGATTCGGTGTTATTAAATATGTAGCCCTTGATTGAAAAAAATATTTTTTTTTTATTGATCAAGAACTCGATTTGATCATAACTTTCATGCTGAGGAATAGTTCTCTACTAATTGTACTGTCTTTGACATTATAGATATGAAAGATTTAATAAATCCTACACCAACGAGTATTATCAGACAGAATGAAAAAAATTATCTTGTCCTTCGGCAATGTTTGAAAGTTGAGTTCGAAAGCATACGATGATCTCTCGAAATCTGAAAAAGTGGGATGTGAGCCACTCTTTTACCACTCAAATTTCTACTGAAGTTTAAATTAGTAGTTGACT
Organism: Acraspis erinacei; assembly: GCA_035041075.1. Taxonomy (NCBI): domain Eukaryota; kingdom Metazoa; phylum Arthropoda; class Insecta; order Hymenoptera; family Cynipidae; genus Acraspis; species Acraspis erinacei. Next base: position 11,381 of record JAWWLR010012319.1, read on the forward strand.
TTTTAATAATTCAGATTAGGAGAATATGTTGAAATTATATTTTATAATTGACAAGGTTATTACA
>JAWWLR010012395.1:0-11438 GCA_035041075.1 Acraspis erinacei
AGAATCATTTGAAAAAATTATGTAATTGGAATAGGGATGTTTTTATATAAATTAACTTTTATTATGCAAATTATACCTCCAATAGGGGCTGTAAGACCTTGTAGTTGGTTGGGAGGATTAGAGTGTCTGTTATGTATAGAATTTGCTTTTCAGATATCATAAACTTAAAAAATTTGGTCTTTAATCGTAAATGATGAAGGTTAACAAATGGGAATTGTATGGTCCCTTTTTCAGAAAAAACTCATTCCCATCTTATTTGTATAGAGGCGAGAAAGAATTTTTTTTCTGCAAAAAGATGAGAAATGTTTATTTTTGTAAATTATATTATTTACAACAAAGCTAATTATTATGATTTGTTTATAACACTGATAACTTATGACGTTTAATATATTTTTATAAGAACAGTTTACAACAAATTTGTAGACCATTTTTTCTTGAACAACTCTTGTCTTTATATTTTTTGGTCTCTTATGTCGGTTTTCCAAAAATTGATTGTTTTAATTTTTAATCTTATTTTTAACGTTTTTTGGTGAAAAACTTAGGTCTATTCAGTTTTTTCGTACCTTGTGTCGTTTTTCAACATATTTATTTTTTTTTTGCATTTTACTTCTGTTTTTTTTTAATAAAACGAAACACTACGTACCCTATAGAAAAGTGATTAATAAAAAAATTATTTCCATCTAATGTTAAATTTAAAAATAATTATTTTATGAACTCAATATTTAACAATTGTATGTTTGGTTGAACGTATATCTTCTTCAGTTGAAAATTCAACTATTTGGTTGAAAATGTATGTATATTGTTAAAAATTAATATTTTTAATTAATAGTTCATTTATCTTGTTATTTTGTTGCAAAATTGTTTTTCTTGTTTAAAATGTATTTTTTCACTACAAATTTATCTATTCCATTTTTTCTAGAGAATTCCAGAAAATTAACTTCTTGATTAAAATTTTTTATGTTGGTTATCAAATTTTAACAGAAACCTTTTTTGGGTAAATTGTCAACTATTTTTCTAGAAATTAGTCCTTTTAGCTTAAAAATTTATTTATTTTAGTAGAAGTTGCTTCTTTCTTGGATAAAAATTGACGTTTATTGGGTGAAAATTCAAAATTTTGTTGATAAGTCATCCTATATTGTTTTAATAAAGGTTTAACACTTTGGTGAAGCATTTCACTATTTTGTTAAAAATTAATTTTTTGCCTAAAATTCACATTTTTTGGTTATAAATTCAATTTCTGTAGATAAAATTTGTTCTTTGACTTGAATGTTTGTTTATTATTAAATAATTATATTTGAAAATTTTATATTTGTATCTGGAATATTGATTTATTCCGTTTATCGAAAATCCTATTTTAGAAATATTACAAAATTAAAATACTGCTATCTGAAGATTAACGGTCAAGGAAAATAATCAAATGGTCAAGGAAAAATACGACAATTTTGAAAATCATGTTTTCACCGTTCAAAGCATGTTCGATCTTGAATTAAAAAAATTTCCATTTGTTTATAACATCATATATAGTTTTATTTGTAGAAATCATAAATTACTTACAGTAATGAGGAGAGGGGGGTACAATTTGTTTTCAATGTTCGTTACATGGGGGAAGGGCCTATAATCCGTTACGTGATTTAAGGAAGGCCCGTTATTGTATCTTCACGTTTTCAGACGATACAGAATAACTTTTTCGCTAGAAGTTTTTCTAAATGAAATAATTGTCTACAACTTTTTCTTATGCAAGTTCAAAAAATATCGCCAGACATAAAAATCTATTTATAAAACATTTTTTTACATTGCTCATCTTTTGTATCCTTTGGGTCTCTTGAACAAAAATGATGATCTATAGCTGGGAATGGTTTGAGCTTGTATCCCCACCTAACATACGCGCGGGCATCCTCTCCCACCAACCATGCGCTTCGATTGTTCCGTTTTTACTAGCAGAGCCAGTTTGTTCCATGTTTACCTTGAAGAAATTTGTATTCTATTTTTACTCCGAAACTTTATATATCCCGTTTTAACTTTCAGCCGTTTAAATATATCAAATAATCACTATACGCCTTTGTAGAAAGGTCCATCTTAACTTCCATAACCACTAGTTCTTATTTAGGGTTAAATAATTTTACAAACTTAATATGGATAATTAGAAAAACTATCTAATTATATTTATTATTACTATTACAAATTCTTTTACGACAACCTAAGTGAGGATAAACTGCAGCCGAGAAATATATCTTGAGAGCATGTGTTGAAAACAGTTCCGTTTGTTAACCAAGGAAAGCTATAACCTCAATTGAAAAAAAGATTTGATATCTATGGAGTCTGAATCATGACACGAAGCTAGATTTCAACGTCTTAAAGAATAACCTGAAAGAAAATATTTGAACGTCGGTGGTCGAATTAACCAATAGTCAGATGAAGGGAAGGGTTCCGAAATGAGTCAACTTAGAAATGCAGGAAATAACATTTATTTAAGAGATTTATTCTTACAAGGTTCCACATTTGCCTACGCCTCCATGCGATTGTGTTTCAGTGCAACCCGACCTGAAGAACCTACTTGACGCAAAGACCCCCGGGAGGAGCGAAATCATTTATAAACTATTTAATAGGCATCTGTAAGAAAAAGCATAATAGTTTATTATTTTAAACATTACCGGATACATAATTAAAAACGACTAAAATATTATTTTACACTAGAGGTACAAAATATATATTTTGAGTTGTTTTTTCGTTGCACCCCAAAAGCTTGATATTGCTCTGGAGAGGCTACCTACTGAGAAATCTGGAAATCTTAAAACTATGAATGCAGCAGCATCAATCTAATTCGCATAGAGAGTGCTAAGATTTCTTTGAGATTGTCGGAAGTACCGAGATTTCCAAAACTTCTCGCGATCGGGACTTTGCAGGAGAAATGAGACTGGGCTAATCTCGGCGGCGTTCAGATAGATTCGGCTGTCCCTTCGACTCATCGAGGCACTGTGTGCATCGAAAGCGTGCGAAAGATTTGTGGGTTCAGTTCTCCACGATTGGCAAAAGATTTACCAAATGTCTAAGAGTTCCTCAAAGAGTTCTCCTAAGAATTCAAGCGCGACAATCTAAGATTTCTCAGTGACAAGCCCCTCCATTGCTCCAAGAAAATTAAATCTCATCGATTTAAAAAAAAATTGAATATTAATCCCGGATTTTTTTAATAAAAAATTTTAAATTTAATTAACCTGGTGTAAAAAATATTGCTTACTGGCCTAAGGTAATCGTTATTTTCAGAATCTGTACAGTTAGGGCACCGATAAATAATATATTTGTTTTAGATATTATGTTAAAAAAATTTTGTAAATCACCTCCAGCACGGGGAAGTAGATGCACCACGATCCACATATGTCTCCAGAATGTTGCAATATGCACTTGTTGTATCTTTTTAACGCCTGGTACAGGAGAATTATTATTTAAACGCAATAATATATCACCCTGTTCAGGAACGAAGATTATTGTTGAACCTGATTGTGTAAGCAAAACATATTTATGAAGTTGAAGAATTTAAAAATATCATTAGTTTAAAATACTAGGTACTTTACATCGTATAAAATAGTTATATGAGATACGAAAGTGCGAAGAACTCTATACTTAATCGATCAAACGAGATGATAATTCGTTCGAGATGATAATTCAAATGTTGTACTACTTCGATCCGCGATGTGCCGCCACAAGTTTAGAGTGGAGATTGAGACTAACCTTCTGCGCTACTCGACTCCGCCATTTTGATTCAGTTTTCGCAGACAAACTGGCTGCGGCTTTCAATATTTTAATATTTAATCCCTCTTTAAAGGCTGTAGAGGCTGCCGTATGCCTTGTGCTGTGAGCTGAGAAAATTTCTATTCCAATTTTCTTCAAAACTGTTTTAGCCACCTACTCAGCGTTGAAATTGATTCCGCTACATGCTTTTCTTTAATCGTAATAAAAATATTATTAATATTCCCTCGTAGTGGTTCGGTTATTTGTAATTATTTTTCCAAGGTAAGAGCTGCAAACTATTCTAGTGAATTTTGAAAATATGGTATAAGCAGAAGAGGTTGGACTTTACCTGGTTTGGAGGTCTTAGTCAAGCTTGTTATTTTAATCTTGAGACCAGTGCTAGTTTTGAAAATATCTTCTAGTTTTATAGAAGCCAACTTTTGCGCCATATGAGCCGTTGCTAGCGCTAATAGCGTCACAGTTTTCTCTGAAATCTCTTTTAGGGTAAGGTTATCAAGGGGAGGAGCTTCCCTAGGTACTAAAGGACGATGTCTATGCTCCAAATCTCCTCATATCTTGGTTTTGGTGACTTTTTCCTGAAAGATGCTTTAAGGAAACCTTTAATATATTCGTTTTCGGAGATGCCATCACCATGCATGAAGGAGTTCGCAGCCCTCATAGAGCTTAATGAGACATAAGCAGTTCCTTCTTAATTTTACCTGATAGAAGAAACTCTAAGATATACTTAACACTCGCGTTAAATGGATCTACCCCTTTTGCTTAGGCAAAACTCCCACCGTTGCTTCAGAGGCGATCCATATTGTTTTATTCTGTTAGGCGCAAGAGAAGTAATAATGGTGTTGAGGGACTCTGCAGGTAGTCCTATCCTGGAAAATGAAAGAAGGATAAAATTCCTACCACTAGTGAAAGATTCATTGTCAACCGGATAGATCTGAAAGGCGAAGTAAATAGTTCAGGTGACGGCTGCAAGATTAGGGACCTTTCTCTCACCATTGATAGAAACAGTAGATAACATGGTTGGGATGGCCACCATAGTACTATCAATGTTCCCTTCGCTTTATCTGTGATACTTAATACTTAATAACTTCGAGGAAAGTTTCGTGGCCGATTTTCTATTCCGTATCTAGGTTCTTAATCCTATATTCCCTATATGCTTCTGTGTTACCTCCCGAGGGGATGTACGAGGCATATAGTAAAATATGGCGCGTAGCGCACAAGTGCCAGACTTCTCGCGCCATGTTGTTGAGACCCCAAACGTGCCATTGCGGTTGTATTATCGAATCTTAATAGGAACTCACAGTTGGTGAGATGTGAAGCGAAACTCTTAAGCGCGAATAGCGCCGCTTTTAGTTCCAGGTGATTAATATGAAGACTTTTTTCATTATTTGTCCACATATCACGTGCCGTTTCTCCGTATGAATAAGCACCCCAGCTCTATAAACACGCGTCAGTACAAATTTCCATAACGAAAGAGTTTTGTCTATTTTTCCTAGACGCTGTTGGTAGTGTATTTTCGCACCATTCAAATTCTACCACTAACATAGGATCCAGATACATTCGCTTATCGTAATTATCATTACTTAGATTTTGCAAGTTCGAAACGTTTGAAGTGCACTAAACTGTATTCTGCTCTCGGTGTAGCAGCAACCAAAGACCCTATTAAGTGTGCAAATTCGGGTATGGTGCATCGGCTTTTTTAGTTCAAATGCTTGTAATAGTTAGAATAAAATTTATTTCTTATCGGCAGTTAACTTAAGTGAGAGATTCTCGGAGCCTAGTATAAAACCCGAGATTTGACAGCGCGAACTAGAAGAGAGCTTTTTTCCGTAGTTGACTGGAAAACTCAAGGTCGCAAGGCATTCAATTGATTCATCGACATTTTTTAGACATTCGTTATAATCTCTTCAAAAAAATAAGATATAGTCAAGGTACATAATATTCTTATAATAGTATTATAAGGTACATAATATTCTTTCTTTTATAATACATAATATTCTTTCAAGAAAACAAAGCTTGAATATTTTCTGCTTTCTTTGTGAATTGGAACTAGGAAATACGCGTCTTTCAGATCTGAATTAGCCACAAGCATCCCGAGTGCTAGTAGCTTGCTAGCCGTTCTGATGTCTTCGAATTTTAAATGCGGTGCTTTAATGAATTTATTAAGCCCCTTAAGCATTTCAGTAATTTGGGAACATGAACCTAAAAAAATTTTAAGTCTGCCTCCTGTCACGCTTACCTGTAGTATCTTCCCTGCTGCCCCCTCTTATATGGCGGTTGATTCTGATCCGAGTCCTGGTGTGTCCTGAACTCGAGCGGCTCCTCAAATAATTCCCTTACGGCTTGCTCAGCCTCTGTAAGATCTCTTCGGCCTCGGAGCATGAGGCCATCGCTTCGTAGAATTTTTCCAGTTGAAATGGTTATAGGCAAGATTGGTTTCTTTTCGCGATTGCGGTTGAAACTTCATTTCCTTACCCGCTTTTTCAATAGCTTTATGTTCCGTCAGTTTTTCGCCTAATTTATCTCCGTATAACAGTGTTCCTTCTTTTGTTTTTTCCAGAGTCTAGTTAACACTAAGGACAACACCTGGATTGATAAAGGCCCTACGAGCTTTCGATTCATTGTAATGCAGGTCAACTAATATTTTTGTGGAATCCCATAAAGTATTATTTAGTATTAGGTTGTCAACACTTTCTTCTTTTACCCAACCACGTGGTGAAGGCTTGGCCTAGAGCTGCCGCTGCAGTTCCAATTTTGTTTTGAGTTTCAGTAAAGCCCTTGTCACGTTTCGTAGCATTTTCCGGAAGAAAAATTTCGACCTCTGGGTTAAGTAGCGGTGATTTGAGGCCATACGATCTTGCAAGGGCTATTTCTCCATTATTTTTACAATGTCCTCCATTTTCAAACCTGATTCTATCCAATCTTTGCCTCCTAAAGGAAGAACATATGCGTATGTAGAAATCAATATTATACGTTTTGCCTCTATGTTTTTAATTATAGGAAATAGACAAAAATTCATTTACATAAAAAGGAAAGAATTCGCTCACATTACATTCGGAATATGGAATCAACCACTGTGATAAGTTAACATGGTAAAATTTAAAAACTTAACTTCCGAGTTATTTTGTTCTGTCAGTTTTCTTTTACTTGTCTGGGAACGTGGTAAGCTTGAAGATTTATGCTGAGATCTATAATTTGAGCTCGTGTTTGTGTTTTTGATGACTTTGGCCAGATCTATCCCTGTACCTCGAACGCAATCGAACTTCTCGCTCCAGGTTCCGCACTCTTTTGAGTAGCCTCTCCATCTCCTCAGGCTTTTTTCGTACATTTGCAAACCACGAAAAAAAACTTTAATTATCACAAAATTACACTTCTTCCACTCAGTGATCTGACATCAAAAATCAAAATTGAAAAATAAATACAAATCACTGAACCACTACGAGGGAATATTAATAAGATTTTTATTACGATTAAAAAACCGAATGTAGCGGAATCAGTTTAAACGCAGAGTAGGTGGCTCAAACAGTTTTGAAGAAAATTGGAATAGAAATTTTCTCAGGTTTCAAAATATTGAAAGCCGCAGCCGGTTGGTCTGCGAAAACAGAATGAAAATGGCGGATTCGAGTGATGGAGAAGGGATAATTTTGAATCTCAACTCTAAACTTGTGGAGGCACATCGATGAGCGCAGTGGTACTGCATTTGAATTATCATCTTAAACGAGGCCTTCATATAATTACGATCGAACTTCACTTACGGTAAGTTCATTTGATCGATTGAGTATAGAGTTCTTCGCACACATATTTAAAAAAAAATTATATTTCAGTATTCAAATTACGTGTTCCAGATCCGAAATAGGGAATCAGCGTCAGCGCGTCTTTTGCGATTGCAACGGGTCTCCATAGTTTACCAAATTGACGATGCACTTCATCCCCTTCCTGATAGAAGACTGGCGGTATTACATAGTCTCCTGTGAAAAATATATTTACGAGATCATTCATAGGTTCTCCTAATAATAATAATAGGCTCCTAATTCTATAGTGTACAAGTTTTAGCATTTAAAATAAAGTTATTAAATACATACATTTTCAATTTTGTAAATAATCAATTTAAAAATTTTAAATTTCAAACTTTCGGTTTAGAATGAAGATTCCTCAGCTCTCAAAGGTAGCATTATGATTTTAAAAGAGAAACTGAAAAAGTTTTTAAAAATCGAATTTTTAATTAACAAAGAAGAAAATTTAGAATTTAACTTCTATTCGAGGCTCATGCTTTTTAAAGTTTGGATCTTTATAAAGGATCCGAGTTTAGATTTACAAAAAGCAAATTCAGCTTGATCCAACTACGCATGCGCATATGGATCTACATGAAAAGTTTACATTTGAGCTTTAAGACATGCTAGCGAAAAAATTCAACTATAAAAATCCTTTCTTCTCGTTATCTATAAGAATTTCTTTGATTTCATGTGCCAAATATTCAATTGTCAAAAATGTTTGGGTGACCTAGTCGAAAGAAGTATATTTGAACGTTTTAAAAACTGTCATAAATCGTACCAAATAATGTTCTGAAAACGTTTAATGTTCGAAATGCGACCTATGAAGTTCAGTTTTTAAGACTAAAATCATAAAAATCATTAACAATATTTGAAAGCCATGAATAAGATTCAAAATAGTACTCTACTCTACCATGACAACATTTTCTAAACAAAATTAGTATCTTATGGATTCTATTAAATTCTCTTAAAGTTTTCAAAATTCTAAAAACATAACTTTTTTCTTTAATGATTTAATAAACTTTTAAGCTTTTAAATAAAATGCATTTATTGCTGAAAACTATTCCTGCGTATTTTCATATGAAAAAAAAACGTTCTTTCACTTTGCAAATCATCACGCTAGGACATTTTCAACTAAAAAAGAGATTGCCTTGTGTTTCTTTTATCAGGTTCCTAAATGTTTTGATGTAAATATTAATGCAATTTTTATGAAAGGTTTACAAAATGATGAAAAGTAGAACATGTTAACGATTGCTTTTTCTACAAAAATATATTTTTTATGCTAAAGCAACTGCAGGTGTTATATATGTTTATTTTATCTGTATTTAGTCTGTAATTTAATGTTAAATTATGATTTTTTCAACATTTTTTAAAGCCACCCTATATGTGGATTTTCAATATTATTTAATATAATTGGCTTATAGCAAATCGAATTATTTGCTTGTACACTTTTTATTCTCGATACAAAATCGACGGATCATATGGAAACAATAATCGGATCATCTATTAAAAATAAGTGATTTATTCTTTTAGTTATTAAATTATTCCGCGAGAAGGATTAAAAAATTTACAAATTTTAAGTAATTTTGTACTTCAAATTCCACTTTTATCATACGCTAGAAAAACGAATCGCTTAATTTAAAACTTCACAAATGTGTTATTTACTTGCTTCACATTCCAATTGAGCCCTTAAACATTAAAAAATCAATAAGTGCTTATGAAATAATAATTTTTGTGCAAGCATGCGATAACTCTAAATACTAAGTTATTTAGAAAATTCTTCAAAAGAGTTCTTTTAGTGATAAGGTTTAATGTTAGAAATTGGACCTGGGCGAGTGCCGGGTCGATGTTTAATCCTGTTGTAAATCACGGTCCTATCTGGACCCAATTCATTGAGGAATGGAATATCTTCCAGAACAATATGAAAACCATGAATTTGAGGACTAGGACGGAGACGGACTATAACAAGCTGTCCCCCAGTCAGTCTCAGTATTTGACCAGGAGTACGTGCATATTCGCTATTCATAATAGATGCCACACCTGCTACTTCTGGTGGTTCAGCAGGTACTGAATCTGAATCTGTAAAGAATAATATATCGATTTTTATCAGGCATTTTCTGTCAACCGATTTTGACAGAATGCAGATGGCGCCACTCTATCCGTCCAGAAAGTACTCATTTTAAATCAAAATTTGTATAAACGTGTTAACATGTATTTGGAAACATAATAAATGTGATTATTTATTAGGATCATAGTAGTGTTTGGATTGTTGATCATAAATTTATAGTTGAAATTTTCAAATTAAAGATAGCGGATCCAATATGGCGGCCAAGACGTTCGAAATTCAATTTTGTTGACGAAACATGACGAACACGAATTCTTGGTGGTTTTTTTGGTTGCTGATCATGAATTTGAAGACAAAATTGGTAACTTTAACATCGCTGATTCAATATGGCTAATCCATTATGGCGGTCGAAACGTTCAAAGTTTGATATTGTTGGTGGAACATGATAAAACACGGGCCAACATGGTCGTCGTTGCTGGAAAGTGGGGTTCATTGCCGAAGTAATTTTTTGCCATCGACTTTTAAATGTCGGCTTCATATTTATCGTCAGCGAGCTCTAAAATCACGTAGGTCTCACTTCCCTCACGTTTCGCCAATAAATCTAAACTTCCAACGTTTCGGCCGCCATATTGGTTTTGCTATATTGGATTCATCATTTTAAACTTTCAAATTCATGATCAGCGTTCCCGAAATATTAAATGTTCAAATTCAAGATGGCCATTTTAAATCTGCAATTTTGAATCCGGCAGCTTGAATTTGAAAATTTTAATATTTCGACTTCAGATTTGTAATTGGCAACCCCGAATACCTATGAGTAAAAATTTTTAAGAGAAAAGACTCAGTAGAAAAATGTCTGACTTTAATGGGTCATATCTCGTAACTTCAAATTATCGTAACTTGGATAAGACAAATCGTAATTGAAGTAGTACTATATGATACAAATAAACAAAAAACCCCAAAGTATTTTATACCTTGTGTACATAATCTCAAAAGTAGCCAAAAAACCCATTTTGTGTGTACATAACCTCAAATGTCTTAAAATCCTAACGCAATGGACCAATTCTGACCCAGGATTTAAATTCTACGCAAAAAATTACTTCGTAAATGACCTCCCAATTTCCAGCAGCGAAAAGCATATTGGCCCGTGTTTTATCATTTTCCACCACCAAAATCAAACTTTAAACGTTTCAGCCGCCATAATGGATCGGCCATATTGAATCAGCGATGTTAAACTTACCAATTTTGACTTCAGATTCATGTTCAGCGACCATAAAAACGCCCAAGAATTCGTTTTCACCATGTTCTTTTAAAATATTTAATGTTGTAACTATAATTAACCATCTCAATTTTTACTGAAATGATATTCTCATAGAATTTATTCAGTGAATCCATGCAAGGTAGAATTATTTTATTTACAATCACAAGTATTGACCTTTAGGTGAAAGACACCATTTGAAGATGTAAAGTACACGATTTCACCAAAGTAATAATTTTGGAAGTAACTATCAATATTAATTTATATAATTCTAATAATAATAATAATAATAATAATAATATTTTGTTAAAAGTGTATTCCGTAATTATAAAATGGACATGTAAGAAGTTTCACATCAGAAGGTAGTCTTACAATTGTAATACAATAGTGTTCCTGCTTTTGTTTCTTCCACAGTCTATTTGACACTAAGGACAACACCTGGATTGATAAAGGCGCTACAAAATTTCGGTTCATTGTAATGCAGCTCGACTAATATTTTTGCGGAATCCCATAAAGTATTATTTAGTAGTAGGTTGTGAAAACTTAACACTTAACACTTAACACTTAGCACTTAACACTTAACACTTAATTTAACACTTAACTT
>JAWWLR010012433.1:0-11436 GCA_035041075.1 Acraspis erinacei
GTGCCCAAAGTGAGTGCGCTCGCCTACCACGTCCCCGCATGCGACGGTTCTCCGCAACGAGGGAGCTGAGTCTAGGCTCAATGCGGAACTTCAGAGTGGTCTCATCCGCTTTATACTCATCATAAATGCTTAAAAAATATTTTCGTAAAAAGCGCGTTTTACCTACCTATAACGGTTTAAAAACTAAAATATGTCTAAAATATTACTACAAGTTTTTTTTTAAGTAACATAATTTACTGATTTTTTCGAAAATAAATCTAATAGTTTCAAATTTAAGGAAAATAGCATTTATAGACAATATAATAAAACGTCAGTCGGTTGCTCAAGTATTCCGTTAACAAATATTACTTTAAAAATCTGATATTAATATTAATTTTAGGCAATTTAAGCATTAAAAATTTTAAATAAAAGCTTTTAATTAAGCATGTTTGAGAGCACATACATATGTGACATTTCTTATAAATATCAATTATCATATTAATTATAATACTAAATTATACTTACGTGTAAAACGAAAGACACCCAAGAATATAAGGAGTAATATTTCAGTATAAATCTTCATTCTTATGGGCAGCCGATGATGGAATACTGAAATCTCGTTTCACGAGAATTTGGTGTAAACTGTTATTGGATAAATAATGGCTGCTATATGTACTAACTTTTATGATAATTTCCATCCGATAAGAAACATTTATTTATTTTTCAAAATCTGTAATTTAGAAGGAGTAAAATCGTTGTTATCTTATCTTAAAAATTTTGATATAATATATTTACTAGACTTATTACACATTGCAACTTAATAATGATTAAAGATTAAAGACGTGATATAGAGTACATGGTACATGAAGTAAAAATAAATTTTGTTATCTTTTACTTGCTCTCTTCTATGTAAAAATGAAAACAAACATAAAGAACCAAAGACATTATTATTGTATTATTAAAATAATTTTTTTAATTGTGAATAACCTTAAAAATTAAATTTGCATAATTTTGGGAAAACTCGAATTTTCCTAATCTTATAAAATAACCTTAATTCTAAAAATGCTATAGCAGAAAATTTTAAATTATGTGCTTTAAAATCTTCTGAAATTCGTGGACATTACGGAAAATGCTCTAAATAATTTGATTTTATAACATTCTTTGAAATACATTCAAATTCATGAAATATATCGAAAATTAAATAGACTTTATTATAAATAACCAAAAATATTGAAAACGATCGTTATTTATACATTTCAATCTTTTTAAATACCCTGAATTATAAAAATGCTAAAAGGAAAAATTTTAAATTATCTCCTTTAAAATCTTTCAAATTAGTTAAAATTTTCTGAAAACACTTATAAGAGTTCAGTTTCATTAAATTTTTTGAAAAACTTTTAAATTATTAAAATAGATTGAAAGTCAGTGAGAATTTATTACAAATAACCCAAAATCTTGAACAATAGTCGTCATATTAACTTTGAAATCTTTTAAAATGTACAAAATCCTAAAAATGCTAAAGCGAAAATTTTTTAATTAAATGCTTTAAAATCCTTTTAAATGCATTGGCATTTTCTAAAAATACTCTAAAAAGTTCAATTTCTTAAAATTCTTTCAAATACATTGAAATTAATCGAATATGTCGAAAATTGGTTAAAATTTATTATAAATAACCTAATATCTTGAAAATAGTCCTTACTCTAACTTCAAAATCTTTTAGAAAGCTCTGAATCCTAAAAACGCTGAAATGGAATATTTGTTATTATATCCTTTAAAATCTTATCAAATCCGTTTAAATTTTCAAAAAATACGCTAAAGAGTTCAGTTGTTTTAGATCCTTCAAAATACTTACAAATTATTGAAAAAGATTTAAAATGAAGCATTACTGATAAATTATAAATAACCCAAAATCTTGAAAAAAGTATTTTATATTAACTTTGAAATCATTTAAAATATACTGAATCCTAAAAATGCTGAAACGGAAATTTGTAAATATTTTCCTTTAAAATTCTTTCGAATCCAGTGAAATTTTAAAAAAATACGGTAAAGAAATTTTTCTTCTTCTAAATTCTTCAAAATACTTTCATATCATTAATGAAAAAAGATTGAAAATTACAAACTCATTAAAAAATAAAGTCTATAATAACTCCTTATAATATGCACACTCGTATAGTCACAATCGTTGCTTATATCGAATAACAATATATCCACATACTTAACAAACATAATAATAGTAAAAAACATATTTATGGTTTCATCCCTTCGTAAAATATACATATATGTAATTAGATTATGTAATAAGTGAATATTTTAATTCCTTTTTATTTTAAGAAGTAAAAAGTATCAGTACCTATAAAGAAATTTTGCATGCTGAATATATCATATGAATCTGAATATTATTATTTCTTTATTTTCTTAAAAGATATACACATATTCGATAATAATTTAGGTAATAATGTCGATAAAATATCTCATTTTCTACCTTATTGTTAAAAAAAATTTATGGAACTGGTACATCCTCGTTCATTGAAAGTATCACTCAACATTGTTACCTTCCAGTTATATAACAGACGAAATTATCTGAGTGATTTTCGTAAATGTAAATGACATTTGATATACACGCTTCTTAATGACGATTTCATATGCTTCAGATATTTACTTTAATAGACATTGGTATTTTAAATTTAACAATATTATATTGCTTTATATTCAATATTTTTTATTACTATTTCTTTTAAATATTTTTATAGATCATTCATGTGAGTAAGCTACGAAACACATCTTATAGTGCTTTAAAGTTTTAACTCCTAGAGAATTAAATAGTAAAGCCTACTTTGACGCAATTTCATGAAAATAAAGTAAAAATTATTTGTTACTTAGGCTAATTGAACTCATTGTTCATCGTAAAGACGGCATTCACACTCAACTGCCCCAAATATTTAATTCAAGGTTCAAACTAGTTGTCATTAATTATTTATATACAAATAAATACTTCTTTGCAATGCTCAAAAACGGAAAAATATTTTCTCTTAACTAAAAATGCTGAAAATTTGTATGAGAATAATATTCATCATGGAAAGTTACTAAATATTGTCAATTAATAAGTCATTAGAAACATTTTTATCAATAATTAATGAAAGTGTGTATATTAAACAACCATGAAGGTGATTGAGAATCACAACAAATTATAAGAATAAAATATTTTGTATCACTAACAAAAAATAATATTAAAATGAATAAAAATTTGAAAAATGTATTGAAATATATATTTATTAATTATAATAATTTAATTTTTCTTATATTTTTATTAGAATATTACGGTTTATTTATTTGTAACATTATTTCATAAAGAAAATAATTTTTCTAAGGAACAGTACCACTTTTTCAATGGTTTGATCATTTTTTATACTAAACATTAACAATAGACTCTTGGTTAAAAATCAGTAATTTTATTGTTAATACTAATTCACTTCCTGGTGAATATTAGGTTGAATCTTGGACTAAATATTTATATTTTTTACTGTAATTGGATTAATTATGATGCTAAACGAGTTTTTTAAAGTCTTTGCTTCGTAAAGAGATACAAAGCAGCATATGTCGAGAACATTTATAAAAAAACAGAACAAATTTATGTTGAACTCTTCAAAAATGGTTTCAAATATTCAAAGAAAAGAAAGTTTATAACAGTAATTATTCAAATGATTGTTCCGTATTTTAAATGATTTTTATCGAAGACATCCTAACGGATATTCTTGAAATTTATATCACAGATATTATTTGATTTTTTTTCGATAAACAACAAATTTTACTTTTATTCATCTATATTGGTGTGAAATTATAGAGAACCTGCTATGATGCCGCAAGTGCTGCACCGTTAAAAAAGTTTGCAAATTTACCGCGCTTCTAGCACAAGGAATTCACGGAATTCATCGAATTCAAGAAATTCCCGGGTTTCGTGGAATTCGCGAATTCATTATATTCATGGAAATCGTGGAATACACGGAATTCACGAAATTCAAGGAATTCAGGGAATTAAAGAAATTAGCGGAATTCAAGGAATGTACGAAATTTACGGATTTCGAGAAATTCAAGTAATTACTGGAATTTATGAAATTCGCGAAATTGGGGGGCTCATTTATGGAGTTCATGGAATGAGAGGAAATAATGAAATTCGCATAATTCATGGAACTGGCTGATTTGGCTGAATTTATGGAATTCAGGGAATTCAAGGAATTAACGGAATTAACTTTAATCATGGAACTTACGGAATTCAATGAATTCACGAAATTCGCAGAATTTATGGAATTCATGGAAATAAAGAAATGTAAAGAATTCAAGGAATGGAATTCATGGAATTCACGGATGCGTGGAATACATGGAAGTCATGGAACAAACGCAATTCATTGAATTCACAGAACTCAATGGATTCAAAAACTCCTTAGATTCAAAAGCCTTCACGAAATTCAAGGAATTCACGGAATCCAAAGAATTCGCAGAATTTAAGAAATTCAAGGAACTTACGGAATTTATGGAATTAAAGGAATACACGGAATTCTTAAAAGTCCACAAATTTAATACATTCGGTGAATTCCGGGATTTCATTAAATCTGATGAATTTGTTAAATGCCGTAAATTGATTGAATTTTGTTAATTCATAAATTCCGTGACCTCGACGAATGTTGCGAATACTGAAAATCTCAAGAATTACATGAATTTTGCGAATTCCATGAATTCCTTGAATTCCGTGAATGGCATAAATTCCGTGAATTCTATTAATTTCGTGAAGTCCATGAATTCAGTGAATTTCTTGAATTCTGTAAATTCTGTAGATTTCTTCAATTCCGTGAATTATTTGAATGTCATGAATTCATATAATATCATGAATGCCGCAAATTCCTTAAATTCCATGAATTATTTAAATGTCGTGAATTCCTTGAACTCCGTACATTGCCTGAATTCCCCGAGTTTCTTAAATTTCTTTAATTCGATTAATTCCTTGAATTGCATGATATCCGTGAATTTCAAGCGTTATGTGAATTCCTAAGATTCCATGAATTCCTCGAATTCGATCATTAAGCGCCTTATATACTACACATATATTAAAAAAAGTTTTGTCACCGTCAGAAAATTCCTTTCTTTTGCCTAGAAAAAGTTTTCTGAGAAATTATTAAATTTTTTTTTAATTTTTCGCTACAACAGGTTTCGTGTACTACTGCCACTAATAATAATACTACTCCCACTGGACTTTTATGGTAAAATTCCAATACTCGTGAGATTCCATATCAACGCCAGCATTTTGGAACTACAACATTTTTTATTGTAGCTTTAAATTACGTTGCGGAAATAAACTTCCAATGCAGTTAGTGGAATTTTCCAACAGAAATTTTTAACAGTGTACATGTAGTAGTTTGAGCCTTAAAAGAGGGTCTAATTATTCTTAAATACAGACACTACTTTGAAGCTTAACGTGTAAAAACTGCCGATTTCGGATAATTTTAGCGTCAAAGTAGGGCCTAAATTACATTGAAATCGCTGCTTATTTAGAACCATCTTTACTGCTTCCAGTACCTACTAACTAAGATAGGACTTACGGGTTCAAAGTAGGCTCTAAATTTCGATTAAAGATAGTTAATGCGTGTAAAGAAGCTGCAGGAAAAAATGTTATATTCTTTTTCTACAACACTTACATCACACTCCGACCGTATTGTTACAAAAGTAAAAGTATTACTGAACATTGTTCGGGTGGGAGGTTGGAGGTGGAAAGGGAAAGGTATTTTAGAACGAATGGATTGCAGATCGATGAAGTGAGAAGGATGCATGAGGAAGGAAGGAGGGTATATGCATTGGTTAAAAAAAACAGCATGGAGAGAGAGAAGGAAGCAGGCGATGAGAGAATACGAGATTCACGGTTTAATGGAAAATATGTTTCTCTTATGCCAAGGGAGAGAACGCAATATTTGTGTGATAAAGGAGAGCAAGGAAGTCAGGACCTTATGGCGAGATTGAAATGCGGATGTATGGCGCGTTGTAAGAGGTTCTGGCTTTCTGAAGAGAAAAGGATGTGTGAATTATGCTGGAAGGGGATGCAAAAGTGGAGCAGTGGTTGGAGGAGTGTGAAGAGGTGGAAAAGAGTGGAATGAGCATGGAGGTATTTTTGCATGATCGGGGGGACAAAAGGGCAGTTGCATGGGTGAAGTGGGTGCTGGGTAAGATGGAGAAGAAGAGAAGGAAGAAGGAAGAGGAATGGAGAAGGAAAGATTGTATATAGGAGAGGAAGTATATGTAAGAAAAGAGTACATATTATAAATAGTAGATGAGGATTAGAGATTAGCTGCGGAGGCAGAGGCTGGCAGGGCGAGGCAAAGCGAGAAAGTAGCGTCATGCGTGCGAGGCGAGAAAATAGCGTCATGCGTGCGAGGCGATACAACGCGAGGAAGGCAAGATCAGCTTACGGATAAGGTGTGGATCGATGTTATTTTTTTAATGAGTCAGTTTTAAGGAAATTCTGTAAATATGGAGATGTAAGCAAGTCAATTTTTTAGGGCCAGCAGGCTGAAAAATAAACGTTTATCCACCTATGCAGGGTGGAAATTCAAAAGTGTACAACAGCCATTTTTCGAATATTCTGAGCCCTAGGGAAAGGGTTTGCACTTTGCCATTTTTTAATAATATATCACGTTTCAAAATTATAAGCACTTCCGATAAAAATTATGAAGGATGGAACCTTTTGAAATTTGACAACGTATAATTCGAGGGGGTTGGAAATTTAAAACTGTATAAGAACCAGTAATGATTATATCACATCCGGAACTCGACCTGGAACTTTAAAATGCATTTACTCAAATGCACATATATTTAAAGAAAAAAAATTGTTTTCGATTTATTCAAAATGTTTTATGAATATTTGTTTATTTACAGCATGATGCATAATGCAAAAAAATATTTAATAAAATGAACGTCCAATTTACCATAGTTTGGCGATGTTTTGGCGAATATAATAATAATTTTGTTTTCAAAATGCTCAGACAATTATACACTATTCAGATATACAAGACAATATAAGAATTTTTAAGTTTAAAGGATTTACCTCGATTTAAAAAAAAATCATCAAGAGAAAACTATTTCGATTATAGATAAAAAATTGATAAAAAACAGGATTTCGAAAAAGTGGCTCTAATACACTTTAGAATTTCGACCCTTCAAATGGAGAAATTTCATCTAAAATTGACATTTCTATTCAACGACAGTAACTTTACTAGTCTTTATTTTTTGGAGGAAATATCAATAAATAGGCCAAATTAGATAGCAAAAATATAAACAATTACATTTTAAAGTTAAATAAGAAATTAATACAGCTTGTTATAAGTGTTTAATAATCCATCAAACTTCTAAATTATTAAAAAAAAAATAATTTGATCCGTTAAGATTTGAGAAGTCGGCGGATTTTTGACCCAAAGAAGTATTTTTTTCACTTTTCGTCGCATATGATTTGATCACTTTAAAGGACAGTTTAAAGTTTCATAAAATTCAAAAATTTTGTTTTAAATAAAATCGATTTTTAAATTTTGAAAAGAATTGTCTGATTAGCTTCTTTTTAATTATTTAAAAAGTTTCTTTTTAACAACAAAGTTGAACATTTTTTTTTTAACTTTTCCCTAGTGCAATTTCTTTTAGGACCTTCAGGTTAATCCAAAAACATCATAAAACAGTTTTCTAACTATACGGGAATTATTTTCAGTTGGTTCAAACAATTAAAAAAAGGTTATTGCGTTGTAAACAAATTAATGAAGAAAATACATTTTTTTAGATTTTTCAATGTTTAGCTCATTAAAATTAATAGATTCGGTATAAAATATGAGAGAAATTAATTTTTCATTACCGCAGCAATTTAAAATAGATGGGTTTTGGTAAATGTTTAAACAATTTTCATAAACAAATTCAGAGTTTGTGGACTTTTCAATAAATAGGCTTAATTTTTGTTTACGGAATCAACTACGTGTGTATTTTCTATGACTCTTTACTAGGGCTCTTTACAAATTTACAACAATTATTCATTATTTAAACCATTTTTATAAAAAAATTTGCATTTTCGCGATTTTCTAATAAATAGGCTCAATTTTTGTCCACCGAATAAATTACGGATCTCTTTACGATGACTCTTTGCTATGATACTTTGCAAATTGGGTACTATTATTCATTATTTAAATATTTTTTTATAAACAAGTTCATACTTTGATAATTTTTCAATGAATAGGATCAATTTTTGTTTAGGGAATCAATGATTGATGTCCTTCAAATTACTTTGTGCAATGATACTGTGCAATTTACAACAATTATTAAGAATTAAAAAAATTGTTATAAAGAAATGCATTTGACGTTCTTTTTTGTCGCTTGGCAGGTTTAATTGCTTCCCAAATAAAGATCAGCAGAACACAACAAAAAGTGCAACAAGTCTTCATGCATCTTGATTCAAGATGATTTTCTTGTATTACTTTCTCGACCTCTTTGTAGGTGACTATTTGGCGTCCCCTGACCCTCTTCAAATAATTGACCAATTGTTATTGCAAAAGAATCATTGATATTTGCTCCATGAATGAGAATCATATGAAGTGATGCTGACATAAAAACATAATCATATTCTTTTACAAACATACCTTCAGTCTCGATAGGAAACTTATGAGAGCTTTCGCGATGTAACTTTTCCGCTATCTAAGACTTGCAAAATGATGTAAAAGTTTTTGAGTAATTGGTTGCTCAAACCATTTATTTTGGATACTGTGTCACAAGTTTAAGCGAATTTTTCAGACGCGTTTCCGTCTTGAAAATTGACAGCAATAATTAATTGATTAAACGAACTTATCTGTAAGTGTAGTTCAGTCATAATTGTATGGAGCGCCTTTTCTTCATAGTAACAAATCAAAATTCCTAGAATCCGCACCGTCTCTCTCAGGTTCTCATTCCTTCAAAGCATTGCGGAAATAATTTGGGAAAAATAATTTAATGTTTCCAGAAAAATCATTAAATTATTTGGGTCAAGGGAGGGAATTATCTATTCGGAAGAGGCGCTCCATACAATTATGATTGAACTTCACTTACAGGCAAGTTTGTTTAATCAGTTAATTGTATTTCGCGCCCCTTCCAAGACGTTTAAAGTAAATTAAAGGAGATATATACATATATATCAAGCAAACTGTATTTGAAACGTTACTCTTTCCTACATACCAATACTATAAAAGAAAATCCAAATGAACAACTTAGCGTCTATTAAAGACAGCATTTGTAAATGCTTCTTATCTTGACAGAAGAGGCTTGTCATAGAATGGAGCAAAAGTACTAGAATTCTTAGTCCAACCGGCAGTTTTCTTAATTATATCAACAGAGACGACTCCCTTCTGTTTCGCTGCTGACGTTGCAGCATGTCGTATACTATACGCAATCAAAGAAATCAGTATCAACCCCACTAAATTTAAGAACTTTTTTATCCAAAGACTCAAAGATTGGCTAGAAACAGCCTTGTACTGTCGTTTAAGAGCAATAAACAATTTCGTCTAACTGCCCCGTAAATATTTAGTTTTCTCTAAATAAACCTCTAAAGTTTTAGCTACACAAATAAGCTCGTCCTGTTAAAAATAAGGAATACACAAGGTAGACTGGACATTGGAAAAGCGCAATAGCTGCTCCTTTTTATATCCTGCAGACAAAAATTCCATAACTAATGAAAGATTTGAGTCATACATAGCTATATTCTTTTGCAAACAGAATATGTACCACTTCCTTAAACAAGAATCATACTGCTTAATTGAAGAATTCGACAGAGAAGACGTCATAATTGTATACGCTTAAAAGATATTTAAAATTCCTAGCATTTATGAAGAGATTAGAAATATTTAAGAAATTTTCAAGACTTTCGAAGATTCAAAAAATATTTTTGATTTTTTTGCAAACTTCCTCAAGTTCGAAATAGCTTTAAGGGCATGTGGCACTCAAATTCGCAGACCAAGCCAGTCCCAAGATCGAAATTTGTTCCCATATTTAAAAATTAAAGTTGAAGAAAGCGGAAAAATTTTGGGGAATTATTAATCAACGTAAATGGAAGGTTTATAGCAAAGCGTGGAGTTGGGGAAGAAAAAAAAAGTTATAAAAATAATACTTGTTGGTAAATATTTTCTATTTTATCGGTAACACCTGCTGTGTCGGTAACTACATTTTTTTATACCGGGGACAGGTGGCGCTCGAGCTGGACTTTTGCATTTAGAACTTGTCTCATGCACATTCGATTCAAAGTGATCATAACCTAAAATATGAACTCTAATTTAGATAATTTGGCGGTAGCTTCAAATTTTTATAGATCAGAATACCAAATTGTAATCTTTAGATACCTTGTCAGTGTAAAATATATTTATATGATTAACTAAATAATATTAAAATGTGCAAATATTGTAAATAACAAAAAGATTGATTTATTATTTATTATATGCACAAAATAATAGGAGGAACACGCAGTACTCATGCGATTGGGGCGGAACATTTTGGCAACCTTTTTTCAGATAATTGGGTCTGTAAAAAGGCGGAAATTTGCAATCTCGTGATATTTTCTCGTGGGAAGAGCCATTATTTATTCAAAAAATTAGAAAAAATGTATTTTTTACAAATGTAAGCTCCCCAAAAAGCCACAATTTTCAAGTTATTTGCGATAAACTTTTTCATAAGTGGATCCACAAATTCGAAATTTTTTGCAAACTATTTTATTTTCCTAATTTCAAATTTCATGAATAATCAGGAATATAGAATTTATCAAATAAAGGCTGCCACGTAGGGTGGTACCGTAATGCATTGGTACATTTTTTTCTTTGAATATTCATGCATATCGCTTCCAAATATGTTCGAATCTACACGAAAAAAAATTTTTGAAAGTAAAAAAATATTATTTACAGGTTCCGCCTATATTTCCGCCAGTATTTCTCATCAAAAAGACGCTTTTGTAAATTTTGGACAGAATAGTCATTGCTAGGCATATCAAGTAGTCTCTTTTCATTTCTCACTCAAATTAGCCATGAAATATAAACCAAAAAATATTCTTTTAATTTCATGTCCGCAAGCCTATTTTGCAGGGTCTGAAAAAGTCATTATAAGTGAAAAATAGTGTTTCTCGAGTTTTTTTCAGTAATTCTTATTTTCTGTGGTTTTTATAATATATCTGTACATACACATTTAACCAACATGGCGAAATTTTTAATTTTCGAAAAATCGAACTCATGTTCCAGGGTTTCATCCAAACGTGCCAAGTTTTTTATGGATTTAGGATACGTGTCTGCGAAATAAACCCATGTTAATAACTTGTATTTCCAATCAACCGCAAACCTCCCTGCAAGGCCACAAATATGACCCAGAAATCAAATACAACATTTTTACGTCTTATTGTTACTTTTTAGCAATTTACTTCGTCTTTTTCATACA
>JAWWLR010012450.1:0-11436 GCA_035041075.1 Acraspis erinacei
AAGGCACAACTCCGAATCTGGCCACCTTCACCCAATATTTTTGGATCCCAGTGGATTTCATTGTTTCCAAAGTTATGGAAATATACCTTTTAGGTAACAGGTGTGTCTATCGCATAGTAAATAAGGTCCTACTTTGTTACAGGCAAAGTGATCCTCATCCACCATCCCAGTCGGCAGCCTCCCTAAGAGGCCGCAGAAGGAGAATATGGCCAGACTACGGTGGACGGAGCGATCCCTCTGATTTTATCAGTTAGATGCACCGATTCGAATCTCTGACCTGGTGTGTAATGTAAATTTATGTGCACGTGCTGGTTCATTACTCGAAATCGTCGAGCGACCATCGAGTATAAGTCTCCCGCAGAGACCCCAAGCGCAAGGAGGCCGCTAATTTGTTTTCCAGTCTTCTCAAAATCGAATTTTGACTCCCAAGGCTCTTATCCTCTTACCAGCCTTTTCTGAGGGGACGTACAGTTTGAGATGGATTCCGATCCATCAAAGCTCTGGTAGAACTAGATAGAAAAATTGCCATTAGTAAAGGCGCAGGAAGCGAACCTTGACGCTCTACGGTTGAGGCCCCGAGGCGTTGATGGGCAGCTATATTAAATTCCTTGGAGAAATCGAATAAGACAACGACCGCCATTTACCTTCTATCTATGACTAGTTTAAAATCAATAGTAACATTGATTGAATTCGAAATAGTGCTTGGTCCTTCACGAAAGCCGGGCCATAGGGAATTTTCGCCGTTATTGTAATTTACGTAATCCGTTAATTGGTGTTCAACAGTCCGTTCTAATGGTTCAGTGGTTGCATTTGAAACGGAGGTAGAACGTGATTCGGTGGAAGCGCTAGGGATAGAAACTTTTGGAATTGCTCGTATGTTAGATATTTCAAATGGTGTTTCTATTTAAATTTCAGAAAATTTTAGTTCAGATTGAAAATGTATTGAGAGAGATAATGGTATAATTGTTGGAAATTATAATTTCGCTTATATTATTTTGGAGCTCCCAGATATCTTTTATGTGGTTCTTAGAGATTAGGTTCTGAAAGGCTCTGAAATCAGTTTTTGATAGTGTTAAGAACATGGAGCTATAGCATTAGGAACATATAAATAGTTACAAGTATTATTGATTACTATATTATTATTAATTCGAAAATGAGTGAGTAACTGAGCTACATTAGTTTGGAACTTTTCTGTAGGATCATTTGGTAAAATTTTGTATGTTCATGTATCATTTATGAAATGCAAGGGTTAACTTATATAATATTTTTTGTTTAATATAACACTAGTATAGCTTTTATCAGCCGAAGTTGTTATCATATCATTATTATTCTAAATGAACAGTTTTGTTTAATTAAGTCTGCCGAAAATGTATAAAATCAAGAACAAGCATTACCATATAAATCTGAACCAATACCATGAATAAATATCACGTAATTGCTGAGTAATCATATAAAAAACATCATCGTTGCATAGAAATTTCGGTACATCTAAAAATATGAAGTTCGTCGCTTGTGCTAATTTTGATCAGTTGGAACTTTAGATACGAAAATTAAAAATTCCAGATCTCTTTCCTCATTTACGAACTTGTTAATCAAAAGTAAATAGATCTTCATAATGTTATCATATTTAAAAGATATAGTGAGATTTTAAAAATTCGAAAAGCATCTGCGTACAAAGGGCTAAATTTAGAATCTGACGTTAGATCCGATACAAAATAAATAAGAGTTATGAGTTTCGTACTTTTAGCTTTAAACAAATTTCCATTCGACGGCTATACATTTTTTATGATAATTCAGTATAATTACGTAATATTTATTCGCCTTTCGAAACCAGATTTAACGAGTGTAAGAAGTTGCTATTGATCTTATCAATTTTACAATCTCGTAGATTTAGTTTTTGCACAGATTTGACTCGTTTGAAGTAAATAGTCTATTTTCAAACGCTCAAAGCTTTAAAACTTTTCGCAGAGAGTGTATAAACAACTTTAATAAACAAGGTAACTTTTTTCACTTTTGAACATAGAAAATTTTATTCGAACGTGAGATTATTTCTATTCATTATCTATTTCCGTACTTATAAAGTGTAATTTCTTACAATTTAAGGCAATTTTTCAAAAGCAGACACTAATTAAAGTTATAATATTTTCGGGTCCATTTAGGGTCTCCGAATTATAATACAAACTTCTTTTAAAATGAAAAATATATTACGCAATTACTTTTTCATCAATTGAACTTTTAAATTGATAGGACGTTGGGATTTCGAGCAGAAGTGTTGGGGTTCAATGTCAGTATCAGTAACATTGCACATTTTTCAAAGTACTTCTACCGGGGCTTTGTGGTTGGGGACCGACCCTAAACTCTATGTCTCCTAAAAAGAGGCTAGAAACTACCCAGGGGAGTGGTTCAATGATCAGGAGTTTAAAATTTTGGGTCACTAGTTGACTTTGAGAGATGAATGCCCCGCATTTTAACTAACCCACTGTCATTAAATCAATCAATTCATAGGGGCCTTCGTACAGTTATTTCTGGGTGATTTTGAATTACGAAATATGCGAGTCAGTTACGTTTTTCATTAAATCTAAAGAAACCTATTTTTCCGGGAAAACTGAGACTGAAAATGAAGAATTTTGGCATTTGTAAGGACCCTTTTCTCAAAAACGAAAGTGAAACATGATACTTGACTGTTTCAATGTCACAGAAAATAAAATTTCAATTCTTGTGACCACCGCTGGTGGGAATGACGTTATAACTGCACTCTCCAACCTGCGACGTCTAATTACTTAATCTGGAAATGATTTTGACTCGCAAAATACATTTCTCGCATAAAGGTGGTAGACTTGAACTCCAAAGATACTAGAAATTCGGGATTCGGAAACTCCAAAGATACGACCTGGAAAGGGGCTCCCGCTCCGGCGACGTTTAGATTTCGGGGGATTGCGTAAGAACGCACACAGGTCTCGTACGCGCAAGCGCAATATTAATTCAAGGCAGCGCGCACTCGCGCGTGTGTGACTAGAGGGGCGAGTGATCAAAATGGAAGAGAATTACGAGCAACTATTCACGTAAAAAGCTCGATATTTCATGTGCACCTGAAGCGAAGAAAAATGAATGCGAGATTAAAAATATAGAAAATGAATAGTAGAAAAGCGTGCTTGAATTATGGTCTGAAGTAGGGAATGAATTACATTATTTGTCAGTTTGATTATGAATGTGAGAGCAAGTCCGCATGTCAGGGATAATAAATTTATATGTCAAAGATTGTTGTGGGCTAGAATAAAAGTTTTAACCAGAAGATTATTTATCATAGTGTGCATATCCCTAGTTTATGGTAAAAAGAGTAAAATAAGTAACGCCTTTTAGGATACTTTATATGATACTATAAGGAGTTGCAATCATGATGACAGAACCACTCTATTAGGAAGTATTAATCAATAGGGCAGAGCCCAACGTCAGGGTACACAAAGGGTCTTATGCCATTTTGGGGATACAAGAAGCAATTCTAACGAAGAAAAATATACATTTATATCAGGTGTAGAGTAGATGGCCACAGTATAATTTACTTCGTTGTTGCGAATGAAAGTTTAGTAAAAGATACACGGATCATGAGAGGTTGAGGGTGTCTGTATGCAATATTGCCTCGAAAATAAGCTTAGGTCAAGGATGATAGACAGTAAAAATATAGAGGAGGAGTCGTCTATGCTCAGGGCTGTCATCATTAGGAGTGCGACTGAAGTGTGTGGTACTGCGATTGTAGGAAGAATGACTGGTGATGCGCGATGGAATGATAAAATCCGCATAGTGAGGGAAATAGATTTTAAAATTATTACAGACACAGAAAGAGAAGAGCCAATCTACTCATCAAGGATATTAATGATAAAATAAAAACAGACGAATAGAAGAAATAGCAAATACATTTTAAAGAAAACAAGAAACTATTTATAAATTTGCGTTGACCGCTATGAAAGGAAAGATCAGTATTCAGTAGTATTCATGGACAAGTGTCTAGGAATGCCCCTTTTTGTCGAAGAACGTGTCGAACTCGGGATATTGAAGGTACGTGGGTTAGCGTTAGCAGAATATTAATGTGAACAAACCAAAATTTATGGTGTTTGAAGGATAAGGTGAGAAAACAATATGCAGCATGGTCTTAAATGATGAGATAATATAAACAGTTTATAACTGAAGAGATTATTTACTAATACATTAATAAGTTTTCATCGAATTGAATAGAATTCAGGGACCAGTGATGAAAAAATAACAATGTATCAATACATTCAATACCAAAAAATGAATCTGTTTTGACCCTATCGAACATACATGCGTCCTAAAAATATGATATTTTGTTCATTTCAGAATTTATTGAAATCAACAGAAATTGAGAAATACGTTATAATAGACATTCCGATATCAGATTCATCTAAGTTTAGTAATTAAATTTTTTTCCTTGAACCTGACTTCGATGAAATGTAAATATCTCAGGAAGACACGCTTGACGGAAATAATTGATGAGATAACGACTGTAAAATGTGTCATATATAAAGTAAGGAAACGATGCAATATTCTTCAGTTACAGTGTTATCAATTTCTCAATAATTCATGAAGTTTTTCGTCCAATTGTTATAAGAGATGAAGATTTTTTATAAACTCATGATGGCGTTGGCTGTGATTCTCAATTCTGTTGGTAAATATAATCCTAGAAAATATCTATAACTTTAAGTACATTTTTTAGGCTATAGTTTAATCAGAATTTGTTAGATATAATCCACCTTTATCCCAGTTGCTATTTCCACCAAGCTTTATTTAAGTAAATCAGTTCGAATTTATTCTGAATTTATTCTCGGGAATTCGAGAAGATCCTCAAAATTGTAGACAAATCGGGTAATTTGGCCAGAAGTACTAAATTAACTTATAAGCCTTGGTTCTATTCGGAATACTGCAGCAAATAAGAATAAATCTCCTTGGCCGAATATTCCTCTCTTTGGTTTAAAATTCAACTAGTTGGTTAGAAAATCCTCTTTCTGGGTAAATTAACCAACTTGAATGTTAAATTAACACCCATTTTAATTGAAAATTTGAGTACTTGGTTAAAAGTTGAACTATTATATTACGTTTTGTTTTCTTTGAGTCTTAGTACAATTTGAATAATGAAACAGCGCTCAATTCCTATTACATCGTCGACACTGTTTTTTTTCTTTGAATCTGCCCATCGACGATGACAGTTCTGTTTTTCTTCAATGACCGATTTAAGTAAACGAATAAGGGTCATTCAGAAGTATTTTTTTAATCGACACACAGTCCTCAAAGTCTTATCTTCAATCTAGGCCGATAAACTTAAAAGTATTTTCTTGTTCTGATGATACGACTAAAAATATCCATTTTTTAAATATCAAGTTTCAGTCGGCAATATTTATAGGTTACCAAAATATGTCAATAAATATCCTAGCATATATTCGTCACTGCTAAGACAACTGAAATTCGGCACAGACATGATTGGACATTCTTATTCGTATCTCGAGAAATACAAAATACGAAAAATTGTTCCATTTTTTTTAAATTATCATGTAATATATTCTTTTCAGTAATACACGGAATTCGCAATTATCAGTGGGAAGGAATTTCTTAAACAAAATATAGATTCTCATGGAACCATTGTATCTTTAGTGTTAGTGGTGTCATTTCTGGCTTTCAATTTAGGAAATGCATACCGTCGATAACAAATAAGATTATCTACTTTAGGTAAACACTAATAATTAGTTTCTTGTTGCAGACTTGAGTTCACAGTACGACTGCTCATCTAATGGCGACACCATTTCCCGCGTTTCTTGTGCCGGCTCTTCGAATTCGCCTGACAGAGATGGTTCTCCTGATAGAGCTGTTGCTCCTTCCGAACCTTGCATTCGTACCAAGTCCAGTTCTTCGTCCAGCAGACCTAATCCTTCGCTCTTATTCGGATGTCGCCCTGAAGAACTTAAATTTATTCGCGTTGTTCCCAAAAAGAATCCACAGCGGCTGTTTGAAATTCGCAGATATAATTTTCCAGCCGACAAACCAATTCATGTGAGAGGAGCACGTAATGCTCTTGTGCCCATTCCAACTGAAGAGTGTAATGTTTTAACAACATCCACTGGTGACATCATGGCAATATTAGGTCCTAAAAATACAGTTCTTCGTGGAATATATACTCGCGTTAATGGCATTGGGAAACGGGCGAAACTAAATATGCACAGCGGCGCGATTGTTCCAATGAACCGAGCTGAAGTCCGGGACACCCCATTAGATGGACATTGCCGAATCTTTCAAAATTATAACGTAGCACATTTAAAACACTCCATAAACCAAAATCCTTAAGACCATCATTCAATTTAGGAAAATGTAAAAATAGAATAATTTCTTTTTAATCATCATTTTTCTGCCTGGCCTAATGGGATGTGATGCTTAAAAAATTATAGATTTTATCAGTGTTAAGTTCCCCTGGTAGTTTTCCTATAAAAATCAATATTTGTGTTAAAGATTTGGGCACTGATAGCGAACATGCTAACGAACGTCCCCGAACTATTAATTTGTGCAATAAGTAAATCAAAATTAAATTTGGCTAAATTTGATTTCTCTGAATGCCTTACAATTCTCCTCAGCTTTACTTCGAAACTACAAAATATTTATGGCCGAAATCTTGGGACAAGCAAAAAACATATTAATTAATTTACCGAAACTAAATTTGTTTGTAGACAAATAAAAAAAGTTTATTTCATAAATAATTTCTAAGTGTCTACCGATAACATCGGTATGAGAGAGACCTACACTATTGTAGTGACAGAGAGCTGATTTTTGTTTTTGCTCCTGAAAAAAGATTTCGGGGATATCCGCTATACTATTTATAGCATATGCGAATTCAGTTTTTAAACATTTAAATTTTGTTGGACAAAAGCTCGGGGAAACTGAACGTCTAGGTTTCCCCGGGGTAAATGATGACTTTCACATAACCAGAGTGGCCTTTTGGCGAACGATTTCAAATTCCCCGTCAATCCCCGTTTTTTCCTGCTCAGGTTTTTTAATTTTTCGGGTCAATCAAAAGTGAAATGTTCATTTTTGCCATAAACTTAAAACATTTAGTTTTATTTATAACATTCATTCGAAACCTCCTTTAACACAATGCAACTAAACTGACGAATATTTAACTGAAATATTTAAATTCTCAACCATAAAGATGAATTTGCAAACCAGATTAGTTTTATACCAAAAAATAAAATTTTTCAAACAAAAGCAATGAATCTTCAACTGAAATAGTTGAATTTTGAAAGGAACAAAAAATAATTTTGACTGTAAAAATGTGAAATAGTTAAGTTAACATTTTAAGCGACTACATCCAACCAAAAAAAAAACTAATGTAAGAAAATGAATTTTCAAGAAAGATGATTAATATTTAAATTAACTAATTCAAATTTTGACAAAAAAAGATACTTTTCAACAAAAAATATTGAATTCGACCAAAAAATACGAATTTAAAAACGAAAATTAATTTTGAATAATTTCAAAGTTAAAATAATTTTTAACCAAAAGAGGTCATCTTTTATCCAAGTAATTTCATATTTAACCTAATATATAAGTTTTAGACTAACATGATACATTTTTAAACTATAAACTATAAACTATAAAATATAAACTATAAACTATAAAAAAATGTCAACTTTAAAGTATAATCTCGTAGAAAAATTTGTTATACTAAAAAAGCACAAAAAAGATGTACAATGCAAAAACAAACATTCATTCAAAAAATATTTATTCGAGACAAAAACTAATATTAGAATAAAGAGGTGGAAAATAAATTTTCAACCAAAAATAGAATAGTTCAATTTTCTCTTCAAAATCTGATTCTTAACAAAAAAAAAGTATTTTTAGCGAAATAGTACAATTTTCTACTGGAGTAGTTATATTTTTAGATAAAAAAATTGAAGTTCAACAAAGTATTTAAATCTCCAAACGACGATGAATTTTCAAATATAATAATTAATCTTCAATTAAAAAATTAATTTTTAATACATGAGTTTAACTTTTAACCAAGAAGTTGAATTTTGAAATGAGGAACTCAATATTTAACTAACAAACACACTTATATGCCATACGATTGTAGATAAAAATATAAATCATTTGTCTAAATTCACAAAAATTATTTGAATAAATGACCGGGAAACTTTTATGGTTTCCCGGTCAATTCTCCACCCTAACACAGGCCCATAAAAATTGTCTGAACTATGTAGGAGACTAGTCTATTCTTAAGTATTTGGAGCCTCTGAATCCGAATCTCAAAATTGCTTTCAAAGCAACCTTCTTTGCATTTAAATAAAGTGTACCCAGTTCTTAGTTCTTGCATCTCAGCTAGAATAAAGTCAAGGAGCAGTCACGTGAAATTCGCAATTTTTCATTCTTTAAAAGTTAATCAAAGTAAAAAAAATCTGCATAGATTTGCGAGATATAACTAAAGTAATAAAAATATAGGTGAGCTAAAGCCCTTCAATTATTTGAGAAATTAATCTCTTGTGAATAAAATTGTTCACTAGACCAGTGGGTCAAACAACTTTTCGGATTTAACAAATGTGTCCTCCTCCTAAAGCTAAGTTCCTAAGTAGTAACTAGATGCTCTTGGGAATAACAATTACACCAACCGCCAAAATTTTGTATCTGCGGTTCAAAAGGATTGAACGCGCAGAACACCCGTCAATGGGTGGGCAAACAGTGCCGATCACCATTGAGTTCAGCTTTCTGCAAAATTATTTCGATGGAAGCACGACCACAAACAGGCGAAAAGCATCTATTGAGTGGATGAATCAAGTGAAGGATGACTTGCTAGACTGCCACGATGCCAGCATTATGCCTGTTTTCGATCGTTTTATCGCGAGTATGTATTCTCTGTTGTGTCAGGAACTCCCAGAGCTTCAGCAAGTTTCGCATCAGTCATTGCGAACTCCACGTGCCTGCCTCTTGAAAATTGGATATGTGCGCTGCTTGAAAAAGATATAGACGAAGATGAGGAAGCGACATTGAGAGCATTCGCAGAAAGCACGCAGCTTTTGAGATAAAATAGCGTTTTCAGGAAGAGGCGTAGAATTCATTTGCAGGTACCTCATAAGCCCATAAACTGAAATAGATCCCTTCCTTCGTGGTGATATCTAGGATGATTCCGACCTGTGGACCATCAATTCTTCAGTTTATGGTGATTCAAAAGCTTTAACTGATTTAAATCGAATGCTAAAACCGAAGATGGATTAAAGGATCAAGATATGATTGCATTAACTGAAAGTGAAGATAGGATGGGCAAGACATAATACGCCCTGGATTCAGTGTGTGACTGACTACATAACCTTTGGTAATCCGTTCACCAAAAGGATTCAAAATTTCGCCCAAGAACTAATTATCTTCAATCACAGATTAAAGAAGTCAAAGCTTCTGACAATTAAGGAACACATTGTTGACAAAATACGGATGTTATCTGACGCAAGGATGAGGCTACAGAAGAGCAAGAGATAGATTAGGGAGAATAAACTGTCTCGCTGTCCTATCGCGCATCTGAAACGATCACTTAGTTTCGGTCAAGAATCCACCAAAGCGAAAAGAGGTAGAGACTTCTTGGAATTTCCGTCAATGACTGCCCAAAAGGTGATAATATAACTTAGCGATACAGAAAACTTTTCCACTGCCGGGCCAGGTGGTATCAAGGACTTCTTGTTGAATAAGTTTACTTCTAAACACCAAAATCTGGCCCGCATATTTATTTCATATTCAAATTTGGAAATGCACATTCCGCAGTGACTAGTGCTAGGACGCACTAAACTCCTGCAGAAATAGACAGCTTGTCCAACCAGAGAATTACAGGCCAATAACTTCTTTGAACGCAATGTATAAGATCTTAGCAGCTGTCCTTCATAACATGATTGTTGAAAAATTAAGGTTGTTTGGAGAGATATGTAAGAACTACGTAGCTTGACAAAAGGTGTAGCAAGCTGCTCCGAAAATATTCTCTCTATAAATGGCCTAGATTCACTACTGGAAAGCTTTCGATTCAACATCTCGAAGAATTCTCATCTATCTGTTGCAAAGCTTAAAGGTTCGTCCACACATAGTGAGATGCGTACAGATATTGATGCCTCTTTGTAAAACTAGATTTACTATCTCTTCAGGAAATTATCGTGTGATAACGAACGTTACCTTCCAGAAGGGCATCTTACAGGGCGATATCATGAGAACTCTGCTTATTTCCTTCACACTTCTGCCTCTGTTTCTCAGACTAAGAAATTCTGATGGATACGTATGTGGCGATACTAACCATCTCATATATTTTATATGGATGAAATGAAGACATTTGCTTCTGAAAAACTAAAACTTCATCATGCTTTAAATATCGCCAAGAGGTGTGCACAGGAGAGGTTGGTGTGGACTTGGAGTTGTACAAGTCTGCCAAAATTCATTGCACGAAAGGAAAGATTATTGGCGTTCTCAAAAAATGCCAAGCTTGTACCATATCTCAAACTTGTGGATATCAGTGTTATTAGATATATTGATCCTGAAGAGGCCTATATGTACCTAGTCGTGCCTCAAAGCCGCATTCAGGACGCAACATCAGTAAAAGAGACCCTCCGAAGCAGATAAAAGCATCTTCTTCTGCAGATTTGGTCTTTAAATCTGTCGACGTTAAGGAAAGCTCTTGATATAGCTATGCTTAAGGCTATGCATATGCATAAGAGCACGGTCCAACCTACTCAAAGTTTTTTCGAAAAAAGTTCGTATTTTATACAACACGCACATATCATCTGCACGGACATTTTGGTTACCGTTCAACACAGCCACCAGCTGCTCACTTATTCAATGTGGCGGTGTGCATGTTATCGTTGCTGATTGCCTGCATTTTTTATTTGCGCGTTGCTAGACCTTTTATGAGTTGAATTGAGCTTGCATATCAATTCGTCTGGTCCACGATTAAATATCTCACGTTGTCAACACAGACGCGGAATTCTGAATCTCCAGAACTTTCTGAACCAAATTTTAATACGTACAGCTTACATTGTTGCAAATCGCAGAGACCCTCTCCTAAAACTGATTAGTGCATTAAATCCTTACAATGCGTAATTGAGTAGGTTATATCGTCACCTACGTCCTGCCGTGGGTTCTTCTGTTTTGTGACCTTAAGTATACTCTTTTTCTGACTTGCCTCCTGGATTCTCGCATCTTCTTTTTCTTTGGCAATCTGAGATCCACGACATGTCTCTGTTACGAGCAATTCTGGGAATCTTTATTGTACATTAATTATATACGGCTTCGAACTCCATGCGAGATCGAAGGCCTTGCCGTTTTCTCGTCACCCGAGAGATTGTAATCAGAATGCTGACATTGCATTCCAAGCTTCCCGAGGTAAAAGCGAACCAAGTTGCGAATGAGAAGAGCAAC
>JAWWLR010012611.1:0-11427 GCA_035041075.1 Acraspis erinacei
TGTTGCAGGGGTGGTTGTGTCGGCTACGGTGCTCCGTCCAGTGCTTCCACTCGCCGTTGGTAGTCGAACTAACGCGCCGTATTGCCCGTGCCTGGCTGATGGTTTCGGTAGCCACCGTTGGTCAGTAGGACATGGCCGTCGGTTGTGTTAGTTCCCGGCCGGTGCTGCCTATAGGGAGGAGCGCTGACTTGTTGCGCTGTCCCAATACTATCCGGGCCTTTTACCCAGGGTAGTTGGCGCACGGCGCCGTCTGCTCAATGTTTATGAACTGTCAAATTGTTCATATGTCGGTGTTTTCCTTGCTGTCTTTGTCAAAGGTATGCACAAAAACAGGAAAATCCTTAATACTTTTTATATTTAAATAAATGGATAAAATGAATAAATAAAATAAAAGCGCAAATAAAGAAAGGGTTTAATAGTAATAGTAATAGATTTAAAGTGCTTTCCAGAAAATTTCCAGTAGCACAAAGAAATCTTAAAAATGCCTAATGTTTGAGAGAATGTTTTTAAATAAAAGCTCATTTAGTATTAATCTTTATGAATCATGCTACATCATAAACTATTTATTTATATTCTTGGGAAATTCTAAAATCCTAGGTTGTAATTGTACTTTCCAATGGCCATCAGGTAGATCTCTTAGAAATGGTCACGCCGTAACCTTGAATTTGTTCTCTAAAATTTAGTATCAACTGGACTGACGTCTTTCGTTTATTTAGGGAAAGTTTTATGTTTTGTACGCAGCTTAAAGTCATCTTTGTTCTAGCAAGTATTGGCAGTTTAGAAGCTTAAGGCCTTTGCCTGCAAACTCAATTTCTTCCCAACCAGCTCCCAGATTAGTTATAGATTGTTAAAATAGCTAAAATGCAGCAGTTATACCAATCTAAATTTATCAATATTTATGATTCCTAAAATCTCTATCTTTGTTCGCCGCACGTTCTAGCACTTTAGGGACTAAGTTCTAAAACTCTACTTGGAACGGATTCACTGTACATCTTTCGTCCAGATTTCATTTACTACTTAAGTTGTTTTAGATTCATCGCCCAACTCATTGCTGACCCTACCATAAAAAAACCCGTTAACGCCGCTCCGGGTTTACAATTGTACCTAAATTTACTCTGAAGATGATTTCACTTTCCCAAATATTCTACGTCACAACTTGGGTGTGTTCAAATTCTCCTACTTCCACTTTCCTCAGCCAATAAACAAAAAGCATCCCTTCTTCAATTTTGTACTTCGCCTATGCTAAGCCTACACTGTCTGTATCTTCACAAATCACTTACGGACTGCATTCCGCAGCCGAAACAGAGTTATTCGCATATACGGTCTTGAACTACATCTCATCTGAGATCCACGAATAATTATTACCAGTTTGCAAATGTATATATAATCTCTTTCTGTAGCGTTACATTGTTTCTTATTAAATAAAAAAAATTATATACAGATTCTGAGTTTTCAATTTAGAACGGTTACGCGTTCGAACACCTAACCTTTTGTAAGTCTATGTTTTAAGAGTTATGTGACATTAGGATTTCAAATTATACGCAGGTTATAGTGTGGATAAAATAAAGATATATTTTTAAAAATCTCTTTAATTTTAAACAATATGTTAATTTATTTCTACAGGGAGTCCAAGAAAATCGGATACTTGCAAGATCTTACGCTGAGAAATTTTCAAAATATTATGAATATGTCGACGACTTTTAATAGATAAATCAAATTTAGTGATGATGATGCTCTTAATTTCAGGCTTTTCATGATATTGAATTTTGACAAAAAAGGTAAATAAAAATAAATCAACGCTTTTGAGGATTTACTGTTAGTATGCGGTATATTCTCTCTCTGCATTGTTATCTAAGCAAGCGTTTAAATAATTTTTTAGGCATTGTATGACGTGTACGTTTTAGGCAGTATAATGTTATCCGTACATATGCTAGATAAAGGCCTCTGTCTTAACGCAATTGAATCGTTACATTCCATGTAAACACAGTTTGGCACAAGGAGCGACCCTGTGATTCGGAACGACAACGTTGCTAATTTTTCTGTAACTAGGCAATGAATATACATCTCAAACTAGTGATACACATTACTTTCTTCAGTAGTTAGATTCGGTTCTGTTAGCAAAAATTTGACTACTTTGACAGCTGTAATGGTTTGCCTTTCCGAAAGAACTCGGAAATCACGCTTTTCCCAAAATATTTCATATTTTTCAGAAATCACTCCTTGTCGCATCTTTAAAATGAGCCTGCTTGGTTTTTCCACCAATGTCTCGTTTTGCAATAAAGTGTCAGAATAAATATCCTTGTTAGGATCGCCAATTAATATAAGGGTAATTTTTGATATTTTTTCCAGGAGAGTATTTGTTAGTAGCATATGCTGCAAAATTTGTTCAATAATAATAAATTGATTCTGCTGATGGCGTTTTCTTAATTCTAAGTACGGAAATCAACAATTGTCTCCAAGGAAAAATAATCGCTGACACTGTCTGAAAAAGATATCAGATAATTCCGCCTTCATATTTCGATAGTCGTTCTAGCTTGAAGCCACACATTCTTAAACGATCTTGAATATTTCTAGGATAAAGTCTGATTATGGTTTCTTTCATTTCCTCCATTGAGCTATTTCTGTCTTTTTCTAGCATCTCTTCAGCTTTCCCTATAAAGAGTAAATTAAATTAATTAATTCAATAAGGGATAATTTTACGTAATAAACCATATTCGACGCTGGTTCCAAATGATGAGGCGGTAACTGAAAAAATCAAAGAAACATAATTATTGAGGTGAAATTATAAAAGAGTTAACAATGAAACCTACGTATTTAAGTTTTAAAGTAAATTCGGCCTCAAATGTGTTGCTACAATCTTCAGTTGTATGTGCAGACTTATAAGCTTACTTAAATGAGCGTGGAAAAAATTGTATGCATAAATATAGTTAGTTAATAGTTACATGCAGTTAAAATATTGTAAAAATATGATCAAAATGATTTTTTCCAGGAAATGTGGCCGCCATGGCTGTAATTGCACCATTCAAATTCTTCTTATTTACATCTACGTCCTCGGATGAGGAATAAAAGTTATTGTCCTGGTAATTTTTTTATGTGAGAACTTTTCTGCAAGTTGATGTATTTTCTTCACTGAAAGATGAGCAAACTGTTTTTGAGATGGGTGCCGGCGATGATACTGCTCCGTGAACTTGATGTACATGCTGTTCCGTTATCGTTTCAATTTCGGAAGTAGAGCGGCCTTGATGCATTGAGGTTTCTTCAGGGTCAGAATTTGTAGGCTGCAGAAAGTTTCCTCGAAATTCTGGAATATCATGTTGCTGCATGCTGAACTGTCTTTTTTTGTACATTAGCCTGATAATTAGGAAGTATGCATTTTTGTTGTATCCTCACATAATTCTTAATTTTTTAAAGAAATGGCATTGCAAAGAATGGTTAGTACACAGTCTTAACTCCTATGGCAATTTGTTAGCTTTGTATTGTTTTTGTATTGTTTTTGTGGGTTGAAAATGTCGATTATCGAGCAAAGTAAAGAGTATTTACGGCATGCACTTCTTTTCTTGATTAATCAAGATGAAAGAAAGAGTTTTTTACATTAGATCGTGACTGGAGACAAAAAATTGATATATTTTGCTAATCTGAAACCCAGAAAGTCATGGGTTGACCCAGGGCAACAATCAACATTGACTCTAAGATTGATTCGCTTCGAAAAGAAGAGAATGATTTGTATTTGGTGAAATCAGAAGGGTGTCGTGTACCACGATCTTCTAAAACCAGGTGAAACTGTTAATACCTTCTGCTACCATCAACAAATGATCAATTTGAACAACTCATTGGCCGAAAAGCGACCAGAATGGGCTAAAAGGCACGAAAAAGTGATTCTTTAACACGACAACGCCCCAGGACACCCAGCGTAAGCTGTCAAAGAAACCATTTTTGCACTTGCCTGGGAACTCTTACACCACTCGCAGTACTCACCAGACTTGGCACCTTCTGACTACCACTTTTTTCATCGATGTCTCACGGACTTTCCATGATTAACTTCAAAAATTACAAAGACATCGAAAATGGGTTGATGAATGGGCTACCTCAAAGGATGCATGTTTTTTCTGGAAGTGCATCCATAACGTACCAGAGAGATGGAAAACATGTGTAGATTATAATGGTGCATACATTGAATAAAGCACTTTAAACCTTTTTTCAATGAAACTTCAGTGTTTTATATTTTTAATTAAGAATTATTAACCGCCACACCTAGCACTACAAACAAAATGTTGTTTGCTTATCGTAATACACCATCCTTTTATTATCTTAAAGATGCCCTCAGAAATATGCGTAAAAAACTAGGGTAATTTATCGCTTACCAAACTATTAGCATGAATTTTTCCAAAAATTTTCGCAAAACTTCCCTTGAGATAAGAAAAGCGAAAAATACCTTCAATTTTTTAGGCTAGAATGACTCCTGTGCCTTCCAGCAGGTCTGCAGTCTTAAACCGGCTCACCAGCCGTGCCAAACGAATGGACAAGATTCGCCCTAGCGGTTATCACTGCTAGTGTGCTAGTAGGTACATCCGGTGTTGCCACCCTTGGCGATTTGTCGCGGTTCTGGCGAATTTATTTCTATTCGGCTACCAATTTTTGGGAGTCTGATGACTGTCGACTAGTATGGCCATTTTAGTTGAGTGTAGGCGATTTTTTGCCGTTCCGGTGACTTTTAAATAAGCATGACAAGCACACCAAGCGTGGACTAATCACCAATTTCGAGTTGCAACATGGAGTTTCAACCAATCAGAATAAGCAGACGATCAAGTGAAAACCAATGAGCTGCAAGTCTTGCAGATGTGCTTATGTTATGCGAGGTCGTTTAATTTCTGTATACGAAACAACATACGCGCAAATCACTGTTTGTAGTTGTAATGGTCCCACACTTCTTGTCCGTAATAATTAAATTCTAGGAAACAGTTTTAAAATACAAAATGTGAAAATGAAAAAGGCTGACGAAAAGTTCCAAATGTACAAAGAGAGTGGCAGGATTCCGATTGGGCTAAAGCTAAAGAGTGCCAAATCATAAATATTTTATAAGTTTATTTTATCGAAAATTTAGCAGCATTTTGCACGTCTGCATGGCAAATTCTGGCGACATTCCATTTTTTGAGGTTGGCGATGTCTGTCGACTTCCCAACCCTAAAACTGACAAGTAAAGCCTCTAGTTTGTTGGCAACCCTAGGTACAAATTTCTTCCTGAGGAACGCAGAAAATTTAAAAAATTCGAAGTTTTTTACTTAGAACGCATAGTAATAATTTTCTAATTTTACTAAAGGAAATTAAATATTTTTATAAAAAATGCATACATACCGGATATTGCAAGGATTTTTGCTTGTCCCTTCGTTTTCATTCCTGTTTAGTGACCCACCCATATCATCTCAGAAGTGGATAGATGAGTGAAGAACATCTTTCTGGAACTGTTGACCTACCACATAAAAGCATATTTTTTGGGCCCGATAATAAGAAATATACTTCAATAATTTATTGTGAAAACGCGTTTTTAACTAGAGTGCGGAAGGAATTCATGACAGAATCGACCCTTGGTATGCGCGCGCGTACTGTACATAACCTTTAAATTTCAGAAAAAAGCGGAAAGCCAGAAAAGAAATGAGCATTTGTGATATTTTTACTTTTGAATTAATAATGTTTCATTAAGTCTTAATATAATATAAGTAACGTAAAAAATGTCAAAAAAGCTCTCAATCAAATTTCTAGACGTCGAAGAACTGATCGGATCAGATTACTCAGAGGTAATGGGAATAATGATAAAGAAGAACACGAAAATTGCAGAAAGACGATAAACTGAAGATACTAAACAAAAAAGAGAATCAAAAGAAAACTATAAATTACGAACGAAGAGAATTAAAGAGAATTAAAAGAGAACCAACTAAGATCGAAGAGAATCCAACAAGGGCGTATAAGACTAAAGAGAGTTTATTGAGCGCTATGGAGAATCAACGGAGAACGTCTAAGATTAAAGAGAATCGAAAAAGAATTTATTTAGCACTATGCAGAATCAGTAGAGAATCTATATTTCGATTCGGGATAGATACAAGAATCTGCATCTTTCACGGGAATGAAATAACATTCTGTAAAATCGAAATCACCATTTAAAGATAAAACGAAACTTTACTCCCGATCTTAAGTGTCTTTGAATTAAGACCAAAAATGTAGGATTCAGCAAATGTCCAGCTTCGAGAAGCAGAATGTGGTAGGTTACAATGTCAAAGTGACGGTAGCCTAAACCTGGAATGGGCTCGGTTGCGAATACCGATGAGAAGTACCATCTTCAGTTTAGAACAAAAATAAAAACTTTCATCTGAGAGGTTGAGTTGCTAAATTGAAAGAAGATGAGTTTCATCAGAAAAAGTTAACTAAATCCTAATAAAGCATGCAAAAGTTGGTACGTTTAAATTTGAA
This sequence comes from Acraspis erinacei, assembly GCA_035041075.1. Classification (NCBI taxonomy): domain Eukaryota; kingdom Metazoa; phylum Arthropoda; class Insecta; order Hymenoptera; family Cynipidae; genus Acraspis; species Acraspis erinacei. Next base: position 6,463 of record JAWWLR010012611.1, read on the forward strand.
TGCTTTTGAAAATCATATTTGGATAGCGACTATAAATATATTTTTTAATTTAAAAAAATAATAAAACTTAAACCCGAGATATGGGGAAGCTGAATCAGAATAAAAAAGTTTTCATCCAAAAAAAAATTCTGTTCAGAAATAACAAAGATTCAATGTGACGGTATAGCTATGTAACATACGTGTTTTCGCTGCAAGACGTATAGCGTTTTATTTAAGAGCTTTTTTTTTATAAAAGAAGCATTTTATTAGTTTATTGTATAGAAAAACTTTAAGAATAGAAATGTGGTCAGAAGGAAATTTAAAAAAAGCAGGTGCGAGAGACATGCATCCGTAACTGATGATATATACCGGGATATCCCCGTGAAAAAATATTCCAAATATATGAAAATCCAACTAACCAAAAAATGCCCTCGACATGTTGGGCAATAACCATATTAAGCCTGTGACAACATTTTTTTTTAAAAGAGCCTCGGTGTCTCAGTTGGTTAGACGCTCAGACTTCACCTCAGAAGTCCGGGGTTCGATCCCTGAGCCGGTACCTTTGGAAATTTTTCTATGTACCTTTACCGAGCTTCTAGTGGTTCGGAACCCACCTTAAACTGTAGGTCCCCCCATCGCGCATTTGACTGCAACCCAGTCCGTCAATGATGGGGTAAAAACGAGGCTTTGTCCAATAGGTCGGGGCACAATATGTCAGATCACTTTATTGCATTATAAATGTGTCCGTGACTGATGATATATGAAACAAGTGAAATAACATACACATGAATTCATAATATATAGGTACTTTTGCATGGATACTATGTATATTGATGTTCATTTAGTAACTATGAACAGGGCTAGGTACCGGTGTATACAAATAGTGTATCAAGTGTTTTTGAGGTTGGAGTAAATCTTTATAGTTTTTACGATGTTTGAGATAAGCACCGTGAAAATACATACTATATAAAAGAGTCGAGCGTGGTAATAACCGTACTCAGAAACGTATATCGACGTTTTAAATGACAGCATGCCATTTCACAGAGACCAAATGAAAATGTGCTAACTCGTAAAGACAAAATTAAAATGTGCTAACTCGCATTGAAAAATCTCAAAACTTCAACATCTCATCTAAATTGTATTGTGAGCATCAGCGGCCTCAACCCACTTGCACCTTTTCAATTGGTCTTCAGGAGCTAACACCTTTTCGTTCGTTCTCTTCGAAATAGATCCTTATCATTTGAAAACAACGATTGTATATGTTTAAAGTATTTCAAAAGTGGGGTATAAAACCCTGTTGATGTCTTTTGGCTACGGCCTTGTATTCTAGGCATATCGTGTCTTCTGTCACATAAGATATCCTGTACAGAATATATGAAATTATGGAAATGGAAGCCAATATTTCTAAAATTCACATTAAATATGTTTATTGCTTGAAAAAATTAAGTTCACAAAAAATTAAGTTTTAAAAACCTTATTCTAAACATAAGCACACCAATGGATTTAACACGTGAAACATTACTAGATGCTAGGAATCGAAAACATTTATTGATGCTTCTTTCCATATTCCTTTATAAAATCCTGTGATGATAAGGGTACTAAGAAGACAACACTTTAGTTGGCGGGAAGCACGAATGAAAGTTAATTTATTGAAAAAAAACAATAAATAATAAATTAATTATTAAAGCTTCAGATAACCTTGAAACTTACGATTGTTTTCTTAATAGTTCTTAATATTCAGTTGAATTGTAATAATTAAAACTTTCTGGAGTTCAAGAATGATCCGGTGCGGTGCTCATTAAGACGCTTACTGGCTAAAATCAGGCGCTAATTGTCACATACACATACGAATGCACATACATAAATTTTACAAACAAGCACTCAACCAAATTGTACAGAAAACTGATACACTCTTAACAGTAGAGAAACATATTTATAATTTCCACTTTCTTGAAAGTGGATCTGGGTTTTCGCTTGCGCGGTAAGAAGGCTTACATTAAACAGCAATGAAAGTTTTCAATCCCTTAGAAAGCCTTCTTTGACCACCGTTTTGAATCCTCATCAGGCAGTGAAAATAATAAGATTCCTAGCCCATTCAAAGTCGATCGGACCCACCAAAAGTAACCTCAAATAAATCAGATCCACAATTTTCGTTTAATGCATTAGAATGCTTGCCAGAATCATGAAATTTGCAAATCTAGTAGGATTGCACTCAACAGTACATCTCTTTATCGTAAAATATTCAATTTAGTCCAATTTTATCAGTTACAAAAATATAAAATTAGGGTAAAAAATCGAAAACATTTTTTTCACGACAGCTGAAAAAATGAGCGAAATGTGATAAACTGAAAGGGATTAAAAATGTTCTATTTCACGGTTGCTTTGTGATATTCCAAATTCGGCTTACCTTTTAATACGTGTAATTTCTCAAGAGTGTGATAATCTTCAAGAGTCTTATCAAAATATGATTCTTAAAAATAATTTCGCAAAATTGGCCAAATAAGTCTCTCCGCTATTTCGAATCACTTAACCTTAATTAAAATACCTCCCTACCTATTTTTTTTAGAATAAATTAATATTTTTTTGCACATCGACGTGACAGCGTGAAATAACAGCGTGCATGCATTTTTGAATGTTACTTACAATATTTTTTTGTATTATAACTTCAAATATTCAATAAAGATTAAGATCAAATGAAGAACAAGTGGCCGCTGAAAAAGTGCCAGCATCGTGATTCCACCCAATTGTCTATTTCTTTGTGATAAAAAATTAATTTCAATTAGTGCATAGATTGTGAGGAATTTCATATTTTTCTTCTAATTTGTTTTCGAAAGATACTTTCTATACAACATCATGCAGAAAAAATGAAAGAAGTGATTTCTGAAAATGCACCTACACCGTCATAACATCTAACCGGCCAATTGTATACTGTTCCATGATTAAATGCTATTTTTAATCAGCGTCTGAGTAGTGCGGAATTTTATAATTATATGTCACTTTGTCGTAAAACGAAACCTGTTATAGTCAAAAAACATATTGCGATAATAAAGTTGAAGATTATCATATTCATGAGAATAAATGACGAGGCGAGAATAAAAGCGGCGTAGAATTAGTAAATGAGCGAAAGCGAATTTGAAAAGCTTAAGCGTAAGAACGGTTTGAATGAGCGTCAGAGGTAAAGCAGATTGAAATACGCTAAGGTGAGAAACGGGTTAGACGCCCAAACCATTTACCCTCGCAGCCTCAACTCAACCCGTTTTCCCCCATAGTCTTGTGGAAATCCATTTTACGTCTCACCAAAAAAACCACGCTTATGAACTTACTCAAAACTGACTTCCTAAGACCTACGGCAGCATATTGCCTGTAAACTATGATATTTTGTGTATTCTTTAAATCAAAAATATTATTCTCTCCTGAACAAGTGAAGTGAATCCATTTGAAAACTTAAACCTCTTCTCTTCTGCAAATTATTCTATGCCGCTTTCTTTTCTCGGCCCGTAAAATATGCATTCTGGAATACTCTAATGATGTGGCCTAGCTCTTTGAGCTTCTAATTTGTATTTATTCAAATTATATTCTATTCCTTTTTGTTAATACATACTGTTAAACATGTTTTGAATTCTACAACAAATCTACAAGACTTCTACAATACAAACGTAAGGTTAACTTGCAACCACGGTATTGATATGACGAAATTGCAATGCATTTATTGCAAGTGTTGTAAATTGTAAAGTCACTGTCGAGCATTCCAATACATGTATTGTAGGGTTTATAAACCAAAAATTCTGCGCATGCGCCTTATCTGACCCATGTACCGCTGCATAGAATCGAAGAAAAAGAAGAACAAAGAAGAACGATCTAAACGTTGTGCCGCTCATGGGCCTCGTGTGTGTAGTTTTTGTGTTAAAGTGCCGGTCATTCTCATAATTATTACGGAATTTGCGATCTAACCGTTTTGCAGCTCGTAGGCCTTGTGTGTTCAGAAAATTATCACGGAATTTGCATCGAAACACAGAAGAACGCGATCTAACGATTGTGCAGCACGTGGGCTTCGTTTGCTTATTTTTTGTGGCCACATGTCTGGAAGAATAATATTAAAGATTCCCTAAATTATTAAGTACCTTGCCCAGAACTTCAAGAATTTTAAACCCAAATATAACCAGGTAAGTTTCTATGGGCTGTTATTCAATGTTGGGTTATATTGTAATAAGCGCAATTCTGTTTAAAGTGTAGGAATTTGTCTGTTGTGTAGTTTTTATGGTTAGTATACGAATCTTAGTTTTAGTTTATTACTTGATCTCAATTATTCGAAGTCGAATTTTGTGATCCCAATAACTAATAAGCTGTGCACTACTTTCAGGTCCATTAAGCTGGCACCTCCACAATCAAATTTTGGGATTTGTCATAGCTATCTTACATTAACCCAGCATCGCAACTTCTCAAAATCACTAACTAATAAAAATTCAATTACTCCAGAATTTTGGACTTTTTTTGGGCTCCTGAAATCCGTAAAAAAATTTTACTCAAAACAACCCTTAACTTCCAAAATCAACGAACTTCCAAAAATTGAATTTTTTAGCAATTTAGTCACGATATATTTTTGGGCGTAGATATGACTTTGTCCGAAAATAACCTTTTCGAGAATTTTAAACTGTAAATAGAGTCTGATTTTTTGACTCCGAGAAAATGTGATAGAGGAGGGTTGATTTTTGACGTTAAGGGTTGGGGCCCTTTGTAAGGTTTCAGGAAAATAAAAAGAGTTTTTAGTTCCTAGCAAAAATAAAAATAATTTTTTATTGCGAAACATTGATGTTAAGAGATTATGTAAAAAGTTTTCAAAAGATTACAAAAATTGTCAAAGAATAATATGAAAGATTTAAAGACAATTTTTTTATTTTGCAAAATTGAAATACCAATTGGCTCGAGTGGGAAACCTCACATGATGACTTTTTGAAGACCTTTATTTGGGGTGCTTACTAGAGAGAT
>JAWWLR010012629.1:0-11425 GCA_035041075.1 Acraspis erinacei
TAAGAGTTCAAAATTCCACAATCTGGATGATAAATGTACCAAAATAGTTCCCTTGTCTATCTGAACGCCTGTAGTCAGCCTACATTATTGTAGTTCCCAGGGCCCACCATGTGGAGTTACAGTACGATTTTATATCTCATTCATGGGGTGTTTGATTATCGTGAGCCACCTTCCATTCACGAATAAAATTATTTGTAAGCCTATTCAATCTTCGTCACTCTCGTCCTCAATTACAGGCATGATGCTATCCTGCTGAAACATTTTGCTTTTGTTTTCGACTCCAGTGATAGAATAGACGTTATTGAAAAGTGAACCCACAACGAAAAAACAAGTGAATGCCGCTGAAACAGTTGGAGTGACGGAACAAATGCTGCGACGTTCATAGTTCTCAGAAAGTAACGCTCAGCGCATCGAGACTATGGAAGGTACTTGTCTAACAATTAGAATGTCAAACTTTTCGAGTAAATTTCCAGATTTTCAAATAATCAACATTATTTTGGTGATAGGCTTTGCAGAACATGTACACTTCACGATACACAGCACAGTGTACAGTGCACTCACGCTTTTTATTTTTTCTAACTATGCTCTACCTGTTCGATCCTTTTGGGGATTAAATATGTTTTAGGATATGAATAGAAGATTTTTTTGGTGGAAGATCAAAATCGGTCAAGCGGTTCTCGAGAAAAACGAATTTTTCGATTTTTCTTCTAGCCCCCATAACTCCCATAAAAATCATTTCCGGGAGATAATACTACAGAGTATTTCACTACCGATTGATGCCATCTTATGATGAAAATATGGACCTGATAGGGCCGGGGGCAGCACATACATGCTTATCCTGCGTTATCCTTTACAAAAAATGGATGAAATGGACGGAAGTTGGGTAGGAAACATAAGCCTATATCATTTTTATACTAATTTTTCCTTTTAGATCATTTTAAACGAAAAAAAACTCTTTAAATCGTTTTTTGAGTTTATAATAAATAAAAGCTAATGTACGTCAATTCTTACCTCAGATTCGGTGTTCGCGCTATTTTTCTAGTTTAGATTGGATTTAGACCATTTTCTTCATTTTCTGGCGGACGGTGAACTGGTGCCTCGAAGTCAAAACCCGCGATAGCTGGTGGCACTAATAGGTTTTGTGTCCCTCTATCTTATCATAAAGGCCCTGGCTGATAAAGCTTCCTGGAGAGTAAATAGGATCAGCGATATTATAATCTGAACAGTAGTGCAGATACAAATGGACCTCGCGAGGAGGACGATACTGAGCATGCTCAGAGACAAAATGTCCACTCGCCGCTACCCCTCCGACAATAAGTATCGAGATAGCCTATCCACCAAAGAAGAATGTGCTAAAGTTGAAGCAGGCCTGCTCCCTTTTCGAGACAACTGGTTTACAGATGGCTCCAGGAACAAAGAGAACGTAGGAGCCAGTGTATGTCAGCGCAGGAATAGAATGGGCTTCACAATCGCGACAGGGTCCTACGCCAAAGTTCTACGATCCAAAATCATGGTCATGCTCCTGTGCGCCTACAAGGCAAAGGAGTACGTCAATAATAGAAACATCGGCATCTGTTCAGACAGCAGACGGCTACAAACATCATTTGTCATTGCCTCGCGATTGCAGGGAAACGTCTAGCTCTCACAGGCAGTTGAGGCATCAATGGTCGGCTTACACCAATGAGCGGAAGACCACGCGCGTTGAACCGAAGATATAAATTTCTAACTCAACTGACGTATCTACAAGCAAAAAATAAATTTCTAGCAAACACAATTGTTATAAAAAAATGAAATTGCAATAAAATAGTTAAGTTAAGTAACAAAAGTTTTTAATTAATTTTTAATAAGTAAAAATTAATTTTTAAGAACGTGTTTTAATCAAAAATCTTAAAATAATAAAATAGCGCTTTTTAATTTATTGTTCTGACGTAGCACATCTTCATGAATCTTTTTATACGCTAAATATAGGTCGTTACAATGGAAACGTTTTCATTAGTTTTCTATCGTATATTTGGATATATCATTTCAATGGTTAAGAACGTCGAAAAGTGATAACGAAAGCGATTGGAATGAGTGCAGCGCCAACAAAACAATTCGAATGCGATTAAAGTGCAGTCAAAGAAGACACTGAACGAAACGGAATTCATGAGAATTTTTTAGTGTACAAAATATGTATCTCGTCGAATGAAATGAAATTGGATTGTTCGCAGTTTTTTAATCTATATAAATGTGAATTTGAAGATTCCTGTAAATGTTTCTATACATGTGTCTCATAAGGAAATGATAAAAACTGCTGGATGTAAAAGTATTTATTTCATAGACCTCTGTTTTGAATATATACATTGCTTTATATATATATATATATATATATATATATATATATATGTATGTGTGTGTGTGTGTGTGTGTGTGTGTAAAAACGTGGGAAGTAGGAGGGTCCAGTGTGGCTAATAAAGTCTGTACAAAATCATTTTAAAAATACATATTTTTTTAGTTTTTTTCATTTTTTGTAATGTTCAAGCAATTTAAAAAAAAACATCTGAAGCTAAAAATGTTTGCATTTCAAGTAATAGGAACTGACATGCAAATGAAAAAAACTGAAAGTGTAACTTCTGAATTTTAAAGTTTTAAAATTGAAGTATAACAGTTTTTGAATCAAAAAAACGTTGCATTCAAATGCTGAATAATGTACACGTTTCAAATGGAAAGTACTAACACATTTGTACTAAAAAGTTTGAAATGAAATGCAGTAAAAATGCTGGAACTAATTTTTTTATAACTTTTATGCATTGTAGTTTAAAAATTCAGATTTTGTTCCAAAAATGTAGATAGCAATGTAAAAAAAAAATAAATCATATCATTATAACTAATGTTAAGGTAGGAACCTTCAAAATTAAACGATTACATTTCTTTATAAACTAAACACTTGTTAAATTAAAACTTAAATTCTTTTCATTTTAAATAGTTTAAAAATCCATAACATGCTTCAAAGTTTGACGTAAAAAATAGTACAATCTTAATAGCGTGGGAAATACCTGAACATATACTGCAAAGAGGGTTCAGTGTGGCGAAGAAAGTGTAGAAAATAATTACAAAATGTATTTTTTATATAGTTTTAAATTTTTCTTCACGATGAAGGAAATTTAAAAAATCAAAATCTGAAGCTAAAAATGCTTGCATTTGAAGTAATAGGAACTGACATGCAAATTACAATGCACAAAGTAGAATTTTTCAATTTTTAAATTTAAGTATAAGTCTTAATTAAAGAAGTTTGCATTGAAATGCTGAATAATTTACAAGTTTCAAATGGAAACAACTTATACATCTTGAATGAAAAGTTTGAAATTAAATGCAATGAAAGTGCTGAAACCTATTTTTTTAACTTTTATGAATTGTACAGTTTAAAGATTCAGATTTAGTTCGAACAATGTACATAGCAATGTAGACAAAAATTAAATTATATCATTATAACTAATTGTAAGGTAGGAACCTTGAAAATTAAAGGATTACATTTTTTTATAAACTTAACACTTGTTAACTTAAAACTTAAATTCTTTTCATTTTAAATAGTTTAAACACCCCTAAAATGGTTCAAAATTTTACATAACAAAGAATATAATCTTAATAGCGTTGTAAATATCTGAACATGTAATGCAAGGACGGCCCAGTGTGGTTAACAAATTCTGTACAAAATCATTAAAAAATGTACTTTTTATATCCTTTTTGTCATTTTTTTTCACAGTCAAGCAAATGTGAAAAATCGAAATCTGAATCTGTACATGTTTACATGTGAAGTAATAGGGACTGTAATGCAAATTGAAACAGTGAATGTTAAAGTTTTGAATTTTAAACTTTTTAAATATAAGTATAAACGACTTTTAATTCTAAAATGTTGCATTAAAATTGTGAATAATGTACAAGTTTAAAATGGAAACTACTAACACATTTGTACTAAAAAGTTTGAAATAAAATTAAGTTCAAGTGCTGAAACAAAATTGCTAATACTCGTATTCTTCAATTTAAAAAATCAATTATGAATTCATATTCACAGCAGCTCATGAACTAAACATGTTTTTTGTAAAAAAAATGTAAGTTTAAAAATTAAAGCCTGAAATGTAAAATTTTACAAGTGAATGAGTGTCCAATTCAGCATTCTAAATTTAGTTATATGATGATTAAAAATATAAAAATTCTAATAATTATTTAAAAACGGTTCAAATAAAAGTTAAACATATTTTTTTTCAATACATTTGCAAGATTCCTGGTCAAAAATGAATTCACTGTCATTCAATCGCTTTCACGGCCTAGCCGCCATCCTGAGAGTACATGATAGACTACAAAGATCATACATTTAATTGTACATGAAGCTTTTAAAAAGAATTTTTTCTGGGTACACGAATAAATAGGCCAGTGTCAGCAGTGGGTCGGTAACATCCATCACCCATACAACACATATATACACACCAAACACACGCCCAAGTTTCATAAACTTCCGTCATACGTATCTTCTAACCCAATCCCATCCCCCATACATGAGCACCCAACCGTTACCAACACAGTCCTCACACTGGCCTATATATTCGTTTAAGCAGGACAAACTTTTTTTGAAAGCTCTATGAAAAATGAAATGTATGATATTTGTAGTCTATACAACATTTAAAAAAACTTAATAAAATTTTGCGGTTGTGCCCTGGCAGATCGAGTGGGCGAAAAGGGTACTCTACAGCGTATCCTTATAGCATCCCTTCAGTATCATGCATGCAAAACTCAAAAAACTGGAAGATGAAATCTTAAATTCGCTAAATTCGGATTCTACGTCAAAATTCACATTAGAAGGTTACGGAGTAATCACAAAATTTTTTTTTTTCAACAGTACAAATTTGAAAAAAATATAATACCTACAAAGCCTGTTGACTGCTACTTACAGATTATGCGTTTCAAGTATAGAATTGAACAGGGGTTACAGTTGTGCTATGTTTTAAATTTTTTTACCGTGGCGAAAAACAAACTGTTGCGATTACTCCGTGACCTTCTAAAGGCAATTTCAACGCAGAATCCGAATGTCAACAATTCAAAATGTGATTTTGCTTTTTTATGCATGATACGGAAGGGATATGTGGATACTATGAGGATACGCTGTAGAGTATCTTTTCCGTTCACTCGTTCCTCCAGGATGGTAATTGTTAATCTTCATCTGCGCTTTCCATGTCCGCAATTAGCTGTTCTTTTGCACTGTCACTTGCACTATTTAATACATCTGCCTCTACTACTAGTTCATCATCATCATCATCATCAACGACAGCTTCCAAATGTTCGGAGCTTTCCAATTCGGAGAGGGCAACGCGTTCACCGTTGCCCATATCGATCTGCATTTCTCCTTCAGGATGTTGATATTCGGCAGAAAAGTCTCCCAAGACAGCCTTTTCGGCTGCAGGAGCGTAAGCTTTTTTTTTCGCCCGCTTGATGTCAGCAATTTTCTTCGCTATATGGACGTGTACTCTTCCGGCTTCCACGTCGGCGGCATCTTTATGAAACCCCTTCTCTGTGACCAAAAAGTAGCTGTAAATATCTGAAAAAATTTGTAACTTTTATTATGCGTATTACAAATAACGAAGTCGAAGTTGACAAAATAATAATTACAATAATACCTCTAATCGCTAACAGAATTTTGTCATCTAACTTGAATTCTGGGTTATGCTGTTGTTGATTGCGATTGCTACCTTTCCCAGAAACTGTTGAGCGTGATAAATAGTCATAGCCACAGAGAGAAACGAGGATGTTTCTAGCGAATGTTATTTTTCTCGTTGCTGGAACATTCAACGCGAGGTACCACGCTTGTGTTGAAAGATATAGGCCTCTGCCTATATGTATCTGTTGATATATTTCCAAATTAAATACAAAACTCTGAATTACGATATACACTTTCAAGATTTAAAAAAATTAAGAAATCCACACTATCATTTTTAATATTCTTAATTGAACGATTTTGCCAACGAAATTGCAAAAAAAAGTTTTTCAATGTTTTTTTACGAACAAAAAAATACATATTTCAGACTGTGCAAAAATGGTAAAGCTCAGGAAATATCATTTTTGGTTTAAAAAAGACATTTTCAAAAGTTGAAAGTGGCAATTGTCTGTCAAAATGAAGGTCGACAATTTATCTCGCTGAAGTTTACAACGTTTAAAAAAAACGAATGTACAACAAAATTTGTTTGCGCGAGACCCACAATTTCAAACTTATAAATGGATCTAGTTGATGACCGAAGGTACCCGCAAAATTTTCACCCCCAAAGCATCTCCGGAACACACCCCAATTGAACACTTAACAATCGAAGAAATCATAAAAAATGACATAACGTGTAGACCTGCAATGTCAGTGTTGATTATATGATACTTTGATGCCAAAATTCAATCCAAAAGGGTACGGCACCCCGATCTCTTTCGGAACACACTCCTTCTCAACCGCTAAAAATAAGAAAATCATCAGAAATGATGTAACAAGCAGACCTAAAATCTTATGCTTCCGAATCGTTCCATTTGATGTCGAAGGATACTAAACAAAAGTTTAATTCCGCTATCTCTTACAGAAAACGCTCGTTTTTAACCCCTAAGATAATGAAAAATAAAAAAAATACCCTCAAACCCAGACCTATCATTTTATGTTTTAGAATGTTTCCACTTCATGCCCAAAGGTGCTCGAAAAAGTTTCATTAAGCTATCTCTTCCGGTACACCCTACTTTTCAACCCCTAAGATAATGAGAAATCGAAAACAAATTAAAATACCGCAAAACTCAGACGTACAATTTCATGATTTTCAATGGTTCTCTTTCATGCCCAAAGGTACTTAAAAAAGTATCATACCGCTATCTCTTACGGAATACCCTCGTCTTCAAACCCCAAAATAATGAAAAATCAAAAACAATTCGCAAAAATACCCTAAAACAGAGACCTATCATTTTATGGCTTAGAATGGTTCCACTTGATGTCAAAAGGTACTCCAAAAAGTTTCATTAAGCTATCTTTTACGGAACACCCTCCTTTTCAACCTCATGAAATAAGCCAATTTAGAACTTTCAAATTGTACTTGTCGCGCAAATTTTTTTTGTATATTCCTTTTTTTAAACGTTGCACGTTTCTGCGAGGTGAGAATTTCTGATTTTTCTACAAAAGGGCTCATTTGAACAGTGAATCAATAAATTTGTACATTTAAAAAATTATATGACTTCCAGCAATTACAAGTTAGAAAAGTTAAAAATGGAAAACTTAACAACTACTTTCAATTCACAAGTTTGTACATTAGAATTAAAATTACTTTTAATTGAAAGTCCTTATAAATTCATAGCTTGTCAATTGTTATGTCCATGGGTTCTACGAACAATAGGCTATCTTTTCGTTAACGTTAAGAATTAGGCTAACTTCGTTTTGTATGAAATTTAGTGAACACGTACAAGTGTTAATAGTATTAAAATCTTTTAAAAATTTAAGTTTTGAAAGTTACAGGAGCCTACATTGGATTACAAACTCTAATACAAAATACTGCATTTTTTTGAAGTTAGCCTAATTCTGAACGGTAACGGAAACATAGCCTATACTTGGTACAGCCCATCGATGTGTGCACCAAAAGGTCTTCTGAAATGTTTACAAATATTGTCTTACATTTATTTGTTAATTAAAAATCAATTTAAATTGTCATTTTGCATAATGTGTTGAAATAATTTTTGATTTAAATAATAATAATCTAACCTCTGATCCATCTTCTGTTATGAATCCTACAGGTGGAAATTGTCCTCCTTCGACAGTTGCAGAAGCTTGTACGGTCGCTCTGTGAGTATCTGAAAAAAATATTGTATTACTCAATTGTTCATTCTGAATAAAGAAATTACCCGAGCTGGGCACAGTTAATCTGAAAGTTAACTCAGTTCATCCGATAATCAAAAAGTTAACTCAGTTAATCGTTAATCCGTTCATCTGTTGGAAATTTAACGGAAATTACAGTTCATCCGTGAATCGTTAAAGTTAAGTTTTTATCGTAAGAAAAATGAAGTTTTTATTTTTTTGAAATTTACAAAGGTTTTGCGAAAAGAAAATAAATCGAAAATGTGAGAATAAACGGAACAATTTCAATTAACACAATATCTAATTTTTATAAAAATACCAAGGTACAAATTCACCATGTTTACTGCTCTTTACAATTGTTCATACGATGCAAATTGCCCTTGATGAACAGAAGACCCCGGTATAAGTTATCAGTACGGGTACAAGTCCCAGGTGATGTCAGGCTGTTCTGCACAAGTCACTAATGATCGTGTCTCATTCAGGACAACATGCTCATTTGTGGAAAATATTCGTCATATACGCAGTGCAGGAAGTGCTTGATTTCAAAAAAATTTGAGTTAACGGAAGTTAAAAAGTCCGTTCATCCCGATAGTACAATAACAGTTATCTCTGCAAAATACTAATTATAAAATAGTTTTTACCTATTAATTTGCTATAATTCTGTATAGAAAGTTCCTGCCAGTCCTCGTTTAATTTTCTCAGGTTCTGTAGCGCTTCCTCTTTTGAAACGTTCTCCTCCTTCAGCATCTGAACAGCTGTCTTCATGTTCAGCAGTTCCCCTTTTCTCAGTGAAGCCTCTTCCTTCATGGACTGCACCTTATCCAGTAAGGACTGGATTGTCTCTTGTTGCTTCTGAATTCTGCACTCCATTCTTTCACACTTTTTGCAAATCTACAAGATATTATTAGAATGAAAGTGGTGGGTATATTTCATCTTTTGTACTTTAAACATTCATTTTCATATGAATTTGGAAACATAACGATTTACCTCAGTTTGTAATGCTGTCGGCCCTGTTGGCGAGGCCTGTCCGATGAAATTTTCTTTATTACAACTCTCCAAGGAACTGAGAGGTGGCATCCTTTCATCTCCGGAATGAAAGTAGTTCTCCAAATCTTCACACTCTGCAGCACGTACACTTCGCAATTTGCATAATCGCTTATTCAGCGCTGCAGGAACGTCACCAAGCGTAACCTGTAAAAGAATAATTGCATACACTGCAGTCCCTCTATAGTAGCTGTTTCGGGGGTACCCTTTATCTACTTCGTACAATATCGGGACTCGCCAAAACATAAAGAATCACGTGTTCATCAAAAGACATTCCCTAATTGTCTACTTTTCTTTTATTTTGATTTTAACAGGTGCCGGTTTTGACTTGAAATTTCCATTCTAAAATGCCCCTAACACACGCCCACCAGTACCTTTCAAGTACCCTCAACACAAAAAATATAAATTCTTAAGAAATCGACCTTTCGAACACTGTATTCTTCTGTTTTTTAACTTCAAATTATTAATATTGGTGTAGTGGAATATTTATTATCATTGGTTAATAAATTTTTAATTATTTAAACAAATTGAATTTTTTAAAATAATTTGTATTCGAAAATTATTTTTTTTCTATAAATATGATTACTATTAGTCTACTGGAATATTTAGTAACATTGGTGCATTCATTTTTAACTGTTTAAACAAATAGAATTTCTTTAAATCATTTCCTTTTTACAATTTCTTGTTTTTTTCCTTACAAATTGTTACTATTCATGTAGTGGAACATTTATAAACATTATTTCATTAATTTGCTACTGTTTAAAGGAATGAAATTGGTTGTTTTTATGTGTTTGGATTTTAAAAATAAAAATTATGATAATTATTCGTCTAGTGAAATATTGGACATTATTTGATTCATTTTTAAGTATTTAAAACAAATACCATTTGTTTACAAAATGTTTGTGTTTCCAAATTCGTTCAACTGGCAGTTTATTTCCATACGGGAACATAAATTTGTTGTTAAATACTTTTCAATTTTTGAAGAAGAAAAAATCGTTATTTATTTTCAAATTATAACAGTATTGAACTAATAATTTGTTTACATAATTAAAAATGTATGAACCAATACTGCCAAATATTTCATTACACCCACAGTAATAATTTGTATTTCAAAAAAATTCGAATCTAAATTAATTAAAGACATTCTATTTCTTTCAATCATTGCAAACTAATGAACTCATGCTAATAAATATTTCAATAGAGTAATAGTAATAATTTGAAGGGGACATTTTTTTCGAAACAACATTATTAAAACAAAGTCCATTTCTGAAAACAATAAAGAATGAATGCAGCAATGATAATACATATTCCACTACATGGATATTCATCCTTTTAGGTAAGAAAAAGAAAAATAGAATAACGTGCTCAGAAGGTCGATTTCATGAATAATTGACATTTTTGGTTTTTTAAGAGTAGTTTTCAGGCACTCGTCGGGGTGGGTTAGGGGTGCCAAACCCATACGTCTGATACATGAAATTCTTCATTGGATAATTCTCTACAAGCCCCTGTACTTTCCTGGCACATTTTTTGAAGCCCTAAACAATTATTCCAAACAGTACAAAAAGGGATTTTTCCCCAGGCATTTTACATGGGAAACTTCAAGTCAAAACCGGTACCTGTTAAAAGAAACAAATAAAAACTACGGAATTTCGGTTTTCTGATTTCGAATGAGGGGGGTGGGGGTCTTTACCCTCTAACAAATAATTGTTTTTGAGCCACCCTAATACTCACGGACGTACGCGAAATCTTTTTTTTGGCTACTTATTTGGAAAAAAATTAATTTCCCTACATTTAATGTGTGTACATGTTTTCTTCTCATCCCTAAAATAGTGAAGGGACGTCCTTCAGAACATTTTGCAGCACTTTCGAATTATGTTTGTGCAAATTTTAATTTGTGGAAAAAAATCCGACCCGATTTACGACACGACGAAGTACGACACGCCCTTTCAATCGAACTCGACACATTTTTCTTCTAAAGATTTGTACATTTTGCGGTCATAAAATAAAATATTCTAATTATACTACTTTGATGCACCTGATTTCACTTCGTGTAAAATCTTCTGTCTCTTCAAAAGATAACGCTTCATCTTCTTTTCCTCTCACATTTTCGTAATGCCTGCTTACAACTGCACATACAACGCATAACCTAAAACAGGGGTTTCCAAAGGTAGATCGTGTATGTACTAGAGATCCCTGGCCAATAATTCGGATCTACTAATTTTTCACCCAGAACTGGCAAACCCGTTTATACCTGATTTGATCCGATGGAAACCCTTCAACTCCAGACCCTTATTTCTTTTCGAAACTTTACGCTGAAATTGAAAATTATGAAATAAAGTAACGAATGTTTAGTTTACGTGACTTTCATATTTCAAATAAAATATTTAGTACAATTTTAATTCTTTATACTCACAATTTTGGTTAAATTATAGATTAGCTGGTACCCCCCTTTATTTCCTGGAAAAAATTGTTTTTCCAAAATCGAACTATTGGAACATGAAATTGAAGTAAATTCGAAGCGATTTGTTAAAAGAAAGCATTAAA
>JAWWLR010012650.1:0-11424 GCA_035041075.1 Acraspis erinacei
AGTAGTAGTAAGTTAGACTAAGGATGGAACTGTAAATATATGTACAGGGAGCGGAGGCCCTCAAACCCGTAAAAGGGTGAGATTAAATATACATAAATACATACATACTTCATTTTATTTTCTTTTATTTTCCTTTCTTTTATTTTATTTTCCTTTCTTTTATGTTTCTTTTCTTTTGTTTTATTTTTTATTTTTTTATTTTAAATTATATTATTTTTTGTTTTGCCTTGATAAGGGTACTGTGTGAGTGCCGGAAAGTTGGTGATTATTTTTCCTTTTTATTTTTGTCTAAATCTAAATTTTATTTTGTCAAATAATGCTGATTTGCTTTTCTTTTTTTTTAGCAGAGGAAAGGGAAGGCGTTTTTTCAGATAGCAATGGGGATATTTTATGGAGGTTGTCCAAATTTTATTTTTTATAAATGTTTTTATGTTCATTTGATAATGGTAGAAATAAAGAAGAGGAAAGAAATTTTTAAAAATACAATTTCATTTTGTTTTATTTCATTTTATTTTATTTTCCTTTCTATTATTTTTCTTTTCCTTTCTTTTATTTTATTTTTATTTCACTTTATTTTCTTTTCTTTTATTTTTCTTTCATTTTTCTTTTCTTTTTCTTTTATTTTGTTTTATTTTATTTTTTTTTATTTTAAATTATATTATTTTTTGTTTTTCCTTGATAAGGGTACTGTGTGATTACCGAAACGTTGGTGATTATTTTTTATAAATGTTTTTATGGTCATTTGATAATGGTAGAAATAAAGAGGAGGAAAGAAATTTAAAAAAATACAAAAAATGCAAATAAAGAGAGAGAAGGAAGGGGATTTGGTTGGTTGCCTTCCCATTTTTCTTTCCTCCTTTTTATTTTTGTCGAAATGAAGAATTAATTCTTATTTGCTTTTCTTTTTTTTAGAAGAGGAAGGGAAGGCGTTTTTTTCAGATTGCAATGGGGATATTTTATGGAGGTTGTCCAAATTTGGTCATTATATTCTTGATTATTTTCAGGAATCTTTCAAAAATATTGATGCTAAATTAAATGAACTATTAGTTCACTTTAAATAAAATGTAGAAAAATAATTGAAAACTTCAGAAAAAAACTGCCACTTTCTAGCATTAGGGTAGTTATCATGCTGAAAGTCAGATATATGAAAAAATAGTTGGTCTATTATCTTAAGAATGAAAATATTATACATCATGTCATTCCAAATAAAGAACATTATTTTTATGAAAAATGTTAAACTTCACAACAACAAAAAAATTAATTTTAACCATTTTTTTGCAACTGAATTTTTTCTGACCACCGCTTCTGACCAATTTTTTCAAAATTATTGCATCATAATAAAAGAAGGCTTATTTTTCATGGAAAACATTCTCTACAACTTAACTGTTTCCAATTTTAAAATTAAGTTCTTATATAGCTTCTGTAAGAAAACATTTTTAAAATAAATACTTATATTTTAAGATTATTTATTTATTTTCAAATTGGGCAAGTAGAGTTTTACAGAATGTGTTGCCCGAAAAACTAAGGTGTTAGTTATTAAAATATAATCATTTTTCAAAATTGGTAACAGCGAGAGTCAGAAAAAATAATTTGGAAAAAAAATGTTTAGAATTAATGTTTTTTTAATGATTTCCAATATTTTTCATAAAAAAATTTGTTTTTTATTTGAAATAACACCAGTTTTAATATTTTGATTCTTAAAATCATAGAAAAACAACTTTTTTCAGATATCTGACTTTTGGCACAACTACCTTAAATAATTTAATAATATTAACAATAATACCACATTGTCTGAGAAATTAAATATATATAAGTGTAAAGTGGTATTTTAGATATTAAAAAAAATTTTCATTAAAAAAAAACACATAAAATTACGATTAGCACCAAAAACTCGTAAGACCCGTTTGTTTACATATGGGTTTTTTTGGACCCTATCAAACATACTTATGGGGAATTATTCAAAAAGTCATATTTTATTCATGTACAATAATGATCTTCAGACTATGTTCAAAAAATATACTCACATGAAAAATTATTGTTTTCAAAAATTACAAAATGGCCAATCCCTAAAGTTGAACCAAAATTAAAATTTGCGCAATTAATATAAAAATCTCGTCAAATTCTTACCAGACAATATTTATTTATTAAAAAGCACGTGATGACAATTAGAATTCCAAATGTTGAAAAAATTCAAGATGGCCGACCAAATTTTGTTTTTTAAGCTGATTATTTCTTTGCTTCTCGTTGAAAAATTTTCAGGTATCAATTAAAAAATTATATTATTATAAAGAAATATATTTCGTGATACATGAAAGTAAAAATTTGAACAAATTGAAAATGAGCCTTATGAAATACTCAAGAAATCGTATTTTCTAAAATGTATGATTTGAAGTACGTCTCGATATTTTCACTAGACTAAAAATTATGCCTCATTTCCATTTTCTGAAAGTTACATAATTTTTACAAATTTAAACAAAATATGAAATACATTTTCGGAAAGGATTTGGGGATTCTCAAAACATAAAACATTTTTTAAATTTTGAAAGGTTGTATAATATAATAACAAAAAAGCAGCATTTCTTACTACTTCGTGAAAAGTTTTCTTCAAATTTCATCAAGAAAAAAGTTCTTAGTATACTGTAGCTTTGCGAAATTTAAAAGAAATATTTTACAAGATTTTTATAATTAGTCACCAGAAGTTAAAAAAAAATAAAAATTGTAGAAGATTGGTAAAAAAATTATTAATTCGATTACTCGAGATATTTCCTAATATAAATACTTCTGTCGTTTTTCCATAAATTTAATTGGTCCTAGCATAGGGTGGTTCTAAGCAAATTTGTAGATATAAGTTAGGTGAAAAATGTTGTTAAATAAAATGTTATTGCAGCTTGTGTCCTTTTTCCAACAAAAACTATTTTTTATTTTCAATATGTTTTTTGATGTTTACGATTAAAACAAAAATACGTGCCCTATGAAAAATTATTCATGACTGCATGAGTTTTCCCTATTTTTTTGCAGAATTTTTTTATTTATATTTATTTTTTTCATAGCTTACGTCATTTTTCAACAAAATTAACGTTTTTCTTTTTAATCTCGTTTTTCACGAATAAAACAGAAACTTCCCAATCTTTAAAAAAAAATTTGTTTTTTAGGACTATAAACAAAGATAAGTGCTATCGAAAAGTGATTAATGGCAAATTTGTAGATCTTTTCAATTTTTTAAAACTTTTTTATAAAATTGATAAAGTTGGTATGATAATATTGTTGGGCTTTCAAAAATCAACGTTTTTCTTCTTTTGAGTTTTTTTTATATCATGCGTCGTTTGGCTTAAAATGATCCTTTTACTTGTTGGCGGAATTTGACAATGCTCTAAATCTGATAATTTTTTTATGGAAAAAAGTCATCAGGATAAATTTTTCGAGTTTCCGAGTACTCGAAAGAACAGTTAATAGAATTTTTAAATCTTGAAAAAAATGTTCTCAAAAAGTTTGAAAATGCGCTTTCTTTTTGAAACTTCATTTAAAAAAAGATGGTTTACAAACTTAATTTTTTCTTTGTAGGCCTTTAAAAAGTGTGCCCAAGCAGAATCCAATCTTTTGAAAGTTACCGTGCTTATTCCGCTCATTAATGCGATAACCCATTTTTTTATAACTTCAAAATTGCACTAGGTTGGTAAAAAATGAGAAATTTTGTTATTTCAGATATTTCCTGTTTCAATAGTGGAAAACTTATTTGCTTGTTTAAAAGAAAATTATTCAGAAATCTATATTATAATTTAAAACAAATTTGAAACATGAAAAATCGTGAGAATGCCATATTGAGACATTGTTAACATGACCCAGTCTGTTTCCATTTTCAAATTTTTTCCTTCTGAGTTTTACAACAAAGTTAATAAAAATAAGAATTTCTTACAAACTTAAAAATATTGTGGGTCAATATGGGACCTATACGGATCAATACATTAATTAATTATCCACATTCAGGATCCTCAGGCGCTAATTTTCAGCAAAGCTCTTTTTTCGATTTTCAAGATTTTTTTTGCTTTTATATTTTCCTTATTTTCCATAGAATATTTCAAACGTTTATCAAATTTGCAAAATTTATGTTCCTTGAATAAGCATCAGCTCAAATAAATACCAAGATGTTTCCTAATTTAATTATAGAAAGCAAAACATTACTTGAAGCAAATAAATAAATTTATTCAGGACTTTATAGAATAATAAAAAATTTTGATAAAAATAGAAGACGTGAAAAACAGAAAAATAAAAAAATAAAATAACTGAATAGTGGTACGCTCATAACTCTTTTGAAATTATAATGTCATGGATGTGATATTGTAAACGTAACGCAACCTGCCACAACTTTGAAGCATTTCCTTCTCATTGTTTGAACAAAGTTCAAACAAATTTCATTCACTTCTTGTTTCGATTGTTCAATTTTTTCCCACTCGTAAATTTTTCTCTAATTTCCATGGAAAATTGCAATTTTTAGCAAACTTTGTAAAAATTATTTGTCCTAAATGAGCATGGCCTTAAATAAGTATGAACTGGAGTGCCTAAAGAAGTTTATTTTAATTGTATGGCTTTTCTCCTTATGCAAAATTAGGTTGGCCGTTTTAATCAAAGAAAAAAATTCCCGGTCATCTCCCGGTTTTTCCCGATTCGGAAACATTTTTCGCGATCAAATAAATTAGAAAAATTAAAATCTGAAGCCAACAAAATTTCCATTTGAAGTAATAAAAACTGAGCTGCAAATTTAAGATCTAAAAACGGAACGGAATCAATGCATTTAAAATTTTTCTAAATTATACCATTTTAAGCAATTTTAGGCTAAAACATTAAAAAATAAGCAATAAAATTTTTTTATAAGCTGAACACTTCTTAAATTAAAAAATAAAATAAATTATTCTTATTTTAAATAGTTTCAAAATCCTTAAGATGCTTGAAAATTTTATTTAAATATCTTAAAACATTTACTTGCTGTTTTAAATTTTGTTTCAAAATTTTAAGTAATTTCAGAGCTTGTTACAAAACTTATAATCATCTTGCAAAATGATTCGAAATTTTCCTACTCATTTTTTTTTAAATCCCGGCAAACAAAACATTTACTTAAAATCTTCCACGTTCGTGTTTAATCAGTTTGGAAATTCTCTTCAAATTAACTGTTTTAAATAAAAATAACTTTCCTATCAAGCGTTTTTTATTCATCTGAAGACTTAAATTTCTTCAAAACCTTTTAAATTTTTTGTCCGTTATCTGCAAAAATATTTTGTTTTAAATTAGGGTGTCGACTATTTAAGCCAAAATTTTAGTATGAATAGCCGGATTTTGTCGGTAAACGTAGACACCTCATTTAACATATTTAGAATCCTTAAAATTTTTAATCAATTTTTTAATTTTTTTTTATAATTTCTAAATATATCTTTAATTTACTCGAATTTTGTTTTATAATAATAGGTGTTTAGTTGTTATTTATGAACCAAAATTTAAAAATTTGGATTAGAAAGTAAATTTTTTCAAATAGAAAAATTACAATTATAACTTTTAAAATTTAGTTTTTTTTTGTTAGTTTCGCATAGTGAATTTATAATGACTGATTTTAAATGAAAATCCAGATATTTCTAAATATTAAATAATTGTTCTTTTCTTAAAGTAAAAATTTTCAAATTGCATTGTTTGAATCTTAAAGTGCAATTGAATTTAAAAACAATTTATGAATTTAAATTAGAGTTGATGAACAAAATGTTTTTCATAAAAAATCTTCTGTTTTAAAGGATTCTAATTTTTAATTGCTTCAGTCTCTAAAAATACATTTTACAATTCTTAAAATTACAATGTAGACTCAGAAATGAAGAATCTGAAATGGAAAACGAACTGCTTCATATTATACTTGAAAAATATGAGGACCTAACTAATTATTTTAAAAGCCGTTGAAATCAAAGTTTTACAGATGTTTTTCTAAAAATTTGTAAAATCCCCGGTCAAAAAATAAATTAACTGCAATTTCTCAATTTTCCCCATCGCATTAAATTCCCAGTCGTTTCCCGGTTTTCCAGCATTCCCGGTCCACCGGCCACCCTGAAAATATACTTTCAGGTATTTCTAAATTAAAATTGGTAAATTTTTCTAATTGGAAATAAAATTTTACGGATTTGATTAGCTGACGGTCTTTAAAATACATTTTTATTAGTTTTGAATACTCTAATTTTCACAATCAACTGGAAATTTTTTTTTACTAAATAAATTTATATTTATGAACATAGAATATTAATATTAATTTTAGGTTGAAGTTTTGTGTCTGTTAAAACTAAAAAAAAAAACAAAAAAAAAACGGGAGAAACGGGTTCTTGTTTTAAACTTAAAAAAATTAATGTATATTAATCTCTTAAGGAATAAAAAATCCCCTTTTATTGTGTCCTGAAAATGCCCCAAGAAATGCAAAATAACATTTTTCAATCAAACTTGAGTTAAAAACTGTAATTTTTGTAATTTTCTGAAAATTAATTATTTTTAATCAATAAAGGACGAATTTCAAAGTACTCTATCTAGAGGGAAATTCACACCCCAAAAATATATTTCTACGTATTATTGCTAATTTTTATAAATTTCGGACATTTTTTTTCATACAAATAATTACTTGTGAACCAATTGGATATCACCCATGACTTTTTAAACAATGCTGAATTGTTTAAATTAAGGCAAACTATTTGACCAATTATTTATTCCCAAAAAATAAAAAAATAATCGTATTTCCTCAATGAAATTTAATAGTCGATTATGTTTTCGAGTAGTAAATTGAGCTAAAAACGTTACGTAATTATCTAAACAATTAATCATTCTTTATCATAAGAAATTTCTAAAAATTGAACCAGCAGTGTCCACTTTTTTCTCAAACTGGTATCCTAAGCTACTTTGTGTTGAATAATTATCTAATTTTTGTACATGCCTTCTAAAATTTAACAAATTTCGATTTGTTTAAACAATTTTTTATTTTCTCAAGCAGTGTTTTTCGATATCTTTAAAAAAATAATATAAATTAGAATACATACCATTATTTTTTGATTGTTTAAACAATTGAAAATTGTTTTTTAAACAAATTTTTCTTATTAATATATTAATACTCTATCTGAAGGATATTTAAAAAAAACAATAATTAATAGTGTAGAATTTACTGCTCCTCAAAATAATTCTATATTATGCTAAATTCATAAAATCCATACGACTTTCAAAATTTTTTTGGAATAAAAAATTTGTTTGAAAAAATGCAGTTTGTTTAAAAAGAAAAAAAATGGGTAATATATTATTTCTATATACTCTACCGTCAGAAAAATAATTGTACGTGTCCGATTTTATATTATTTTTGAGAAAAGTATCGAAAGAAAACCGCTTGCGCACATAAAAATTGTTTAAAAAAATAGAAATTCCTTAGCCATTAGAGTAACAGTGGACAGCTTTGACTCAATTTTGAGATATTTTTAAAATAAAAAATTAATTTTTCAAATAATCACATAAGGTAAGGGGTAAAACAATAAGTTATTAGTATGGTTTTATTTACCAGTTTTCGTAGACAATCTTGTTCTCTATAAATCTTTAAAAGTTATTCTATTAATAATTCCCAAATAATTCCCAAATATGTTATTTAAGAACTACAGCACTTTATATTCATCAACTTTGTATAATATATCCGAAAAGATGAAAACTTTTCACAATTTATAGAGGGAGGGAAATTCATCCAATGAACAATAATTGTTTAAACCATTTTAAATTATTTATCAGGTACTTGAAAATTCGCCCTTTATCAATTAAAAAAAATTAATGTTGAAAAAATTC
The DNA here is from genome assembly GCA_035041075.1 of Acraspis erinacei. NCBI lineage: Eukaryota > Metazoa > Arthropoda > Insecta > Hymenoptera > Cynipidae > Acraspis > Acraspis erinacei. The sequence continues at coordinate 7,831 of JAWWLR010012650.1, forward strand.
CAAAAAAAAGTTCTGTTAATTTTTTTCAGACTTTTTTCTAAATATAGAGTTAAGAAGGGAAGTGTTAAGATAGTAATAAGAAAGAAAAAACTGTCTGTATAAGAAATAAAAATTTACAAAAGTTAATGCAGGTCGAAGAAATTTGAAGATGAAATATTCGAGAATAAATATGAAAGTTTACCAGTAAGAAATTTCGAGAGTTGGGTTGGGAGTATTTTACAAATATTTAAAAAAAGATTTTAAAAATTATTTGGAAGAAATGAAAAGTTCTCTCCGTAAACTTTTGTTCCAAAATTGATATTTTTAAGAGGAAATAAACTAGACGTTTTATTTGTTAATATAAAATCATCGAGGCTAAAGTTTGTCATAATTTGCTCTAAAACTGTTGCAAAACCTATAACTACCATTAATAGCATTGTTTACTTTTCATAGTCTCTTGCTTAATTATTTATAAGAATCTTAATAAATTTCGAGTTCTTTAATCGACCTTAATTTAAAGATGCTATACAAATCTTATTTTTCTCCACTTTGTTAGAAATCAGAAGACAATGTTGTTAAATTGGGACAGGGTTACAAAACATTTATCATTTCACAGTGTGGCCTTCTTATCATTTCAACAGAGTTATGAATATCATACCATCGCGCCTTTTTTATTAAACTTTTACATTTTTCACTTATTCGATTTTTGTAAACTTTTCTTAATAATCGTTTACAGCAGTAAAATTTATTTATTTGTATAAAGCAATTTTATTCTTTCCACTATTTAATTAGTAAATATCTCGACTAATCAAATTAGAAATTTTCTTCAAATCTTAGGCCACTCGCTTTTTACTAATCTAATTTGTAAAATTTTACTCGCAAATACTTAAATTTGACCAATTTTTATTTAGAAAGGCTTAAAAGTATCTTTTGCAAGAGGAAAACAGCTATGCGATAAAATAACCTTCTCTAAGCTAATAATTCCATACGTAGTCTAACTGATGCTTATTCAAGGGAAATAATTTCTAGAAAGTGTATTAAATAACTGCATTTTTTTATGGAAAATACGAAAAATGTATAGCTAACAATTTTATGAAAATCTGATACAAAACTAGGTTCAAAAATAAGGATGAGGATTCTGATTATGCAGAATTAATTAGTGTATTGATACATATTGATATCGTATTGACACTTTATAATTTTAAGATTTTGAGACATTCTTATTTTTTTGAAATTTGTTTAAATAATTAAAATGCGAAAATTAAAGAATTAAAAAGGCTAGGTCACTTTGAAAATTTCTGAAAGTAGCCTTCTAAATGTTTCAATAGAGTTAAAAATAGTACAACTTTTCTTCGCTTTATTGAAATGTGATATTTGTGTTTTTTTCACCTAAATTTTAACTGGATTTTTTCCAGAAATTCAAGAAATTTATAGTCCAGGGTTAAATTTAGCTTTCCGATCTAAATGCCACTGATTAGTTAAAAATTATTTTATTTATTTAAATTATAATTATATGATTGAAAATTCACATTTTCGTGTGAAAAATGCATCACATTTTGTAGGAACTGTCTCTTGGTTCAAAGTCTGAAGCATGTAGTTTGTTTAGATGGAATTGAATATAGTATCAAAATTAATTTCAATTTAAAAAATGTATTCCTCTCAAGGAAAAAAGCTGAATTTTCAATGAAAAACATTGCTTTTGTATGTGAAGCTGAAAACGACAAACTTTCAGCCAGAAATGAATAAATTGAATTTTCAGTTTGGAAAAATGGTTTGATTTTCTTATTCGATTTTCTTAATTCAGTTTAGATTCAATCAAAAACACAAAAGGAGAGGTTTATTGAAAAACGTGAAAAAGTAGAATTATTAAATTTGAAAAAGTACAAATTATTCAATATTTCAGATTTACATTTAAAACGTAAGTAAAGTGAAAACTTTTTATAGGGTACTTTAATTTTCAAGATGTGCAATTGAAAACTTTAATTTTCATGATTAAGGGAATCAAAAGTCAAATTTTCAATTGCGAGTTATTTACGCTAATTCCGATTTTTATACGTTCGATACTTATACTTAGAGGCGTACGTGAATTGTTTAAACAATTTGTTGTTATTCTTAATAATATTAAAGTTAGATAATTCTAGAAGGTTACGTTTTATTGTGAATTTTCAACTTTAGTCCAGTTTCCAACTAGATTAAGGTGGATCATTAATTAAATTTGAAAAATGAATTGTTAAAATAATTTATTATTGTTTTTAATAATATTTAATTGGAATAATGATAGAACGTTTTTTTTATTCTTAACATAGCTCTTAAATTTTTTCAATAATTTATTATTATTGTTAATAATATTAAATTCGAATAATGCAAGAAAGTTGCAGTTTTTTCTCAAATTTTCAACTTTTTGTCGAATTTCCAATTAAAGTGATGTGGATAATTAATTTAAATTAAAAATTAATTCTTTAATTAATTTATTCTAATTTTTAGTGATACTAGTTTTGAATAATGCCATAAAGTTTCGGTTTTTTCTACAATTTTCAATTGTTTTTTCATTTTGTGGACATGACATAAAGTCTTAAGAATTTGTTTCTGTGTTTTTACAAGAATATTTATATGACATTAAAAAAATGAAAAAATAAGTTTAAAAAGGAATGGTTTATTTATAACTGAGAAAGGCAGAGGAAAGTTGAACTTTTCATAAAAAAGCAGCAATTTTTATTGCACTTATTTAAGAGAAGATACTTATAAACAATAATAAATTAATAAAATTTATACTTTGTATAACTTGCATTAATTATTACCATGCTAAGTGACAGGATAAGATAATTACCAACAATAATAATTTGTTTAAGTAATTAGCTTATTGCCATTTTTCAAATTATTTTTTCATTTTAAGTACAAAATGTAAATTAATTATTGGTGCATGTTAGCGATGAAGTCATTTAAATTTATATAGTATTTTAAAAACTGCAATAATTCAGCTCAAAAAAGTGTGATTATACTTTTTAGTACCAATTTAGATTAAATTTTGGTTTCATGCAGACATTTTAAAACTGCAAGTTGCTGTTTAAATTATGAAAAAGTTTTCTAAACAAATCTTGAATATTAACTTTTTGTTGAAAATGAAACTTTTTGTGCTTAAACTTCACATGCCTTCTTTGACCAATTTCGTCTTTTCTGCTTGAAAATTCCACCTTTTGTTTGAAAATTCAGTTACTTGTTAAAATTTTAAGTATTTTGTTAAAGTCATATTTTGTGTTCGCAATTCAAGGTTTTTCTTTTAATTCACCCTTTTGGATTAAAAATTAATCTTTTATGGTACAAAATCATGTTTCTTAAGAGAAAAATAACTTTCTTATTGAAAATTAAACTTTTCGGGTTGAAAGTTTAACGATCCTTTAAAAAATTCGTCTTTTTTGTCTTGAAGATTCCACATATTGGTCGAAAATGCATCTTTGAAAGATGAAAATTCAACTATTCTTAAAAAAATTTAACTTTTTTTTTAAAGTCATCTTGTTTGGTCACAAATTTAACTGTTTTTTTTATTTTTATTTTGAAATTGAAAATTCATCTTAATTAGAAAAATCATCTTTTTTGGTTGAAACTTCAACTGTTTTA
>JAWWLR010012661.1:0-11422 GCA_035041075.1 Acraspis erinacei
TAGAATGTAAAAAATGTATAGATCTGTTTGGGGTGGATAACTTTAGTCTGTTAATGTCGTACCTTGTGTCGTTTTTCGACAAATTTAATTTTTTAATTTTCAATATTACTTTTCATGATTAAAAGAAAAACTCCGTGTCCTATCAAAAATTTTTCATAACAAATTTGAATGAGCTGCCGCTATTTTTTAAAAGAGCAACGTTTGTCTATTTAATTTTTTTTTAGCTTGTGTCTTTTGTCCCAAATTTTAATTTTTTATTTCCAAAATGGCTGATTTACGAACTCGTTCTTTCTTTTTAGGCCTTCAAAAACTATGTGTTGTAAAAAATCGTGCCTCCAGTATACAGACTACAGACCACAGACTTCAGCCAGACAGACAGACACCTTCATTTCATGAGCATTATAAAAGATTAAAACAGGAATTATATAACGTAATTTTCGATCGTGCTATCCGTGTCAATAATTTCGGAGCTAGTATAATATGTTTCCTAAAATATATTCATACGGGTATGAAACAAAACTTTTGCATCTCTTTCTAAAAAACAAATGGTTTGTGAATTAGCGAAAGATTGAAGCCTTGTGAGTCATAATAAATTGACTTTATACTATAATTATTAGTTGCATGTACAATTGCAGTCCAAATTTGGATCCGAAATAACATTTTTGTAAAGATTTACATTTCAAGCCTTACTATATAATTGGCCGTGATTTGGCGACGATCACCTACTGGAGTGTTATTAATTTCTTCAGGGTTTAACTGGGCGATATTTCCGGTTTCCATGTTTACTTTAAAACGTTTCATAGTGTTATTACTTTTCTTATATATTCCAGCAAGAACATTGTAACTTTTCAATATAGCAAAGACCTCACCACCTGATGTTGATAATACAATTTGTTCTTGGGTTGGAACAGGCCCATACGTATACCCTCCGGTTTTCAATCTAATTGCTTTATCACTGGGAAAAGTATATCTTCGAAGTTCGTATATCCGTTGCAGATTCCGATGGTAAATGAGCCGAATAGATTCAAGGTATTCTATTCCACATCCGTTTCCATCGGGTGAAGGAAGCCTTGTAGGAAGAGCCATGGACCCGGCTGGAGGAAACCTGGCATTGCCAGGAGGAAGCCTGGAACTGGCAGGAAGAAAACTGGGATTGACAGGTGGCGAGTGGGAACTGAGACGAAAATGAGACTCGTCAGAAGCAAGATGCCTTTCAGGTGCACGTTCGGTATTGGGAGGTGACCTCGATCTGGCATGGAGAGGAGGCTCGACAGTAAGAGAATTATTTGGAGAATGTGAAACTCTGCGACGAGGAACACCAGTAATAGGTTCTCCATTAGGTAAGCAATCAAACTGTTTACCTAATTCTGAAAATAAGAACAAGAGAATAACATTTTTTTAAGTTAGGTTGATACTTTCTCCAGGCCTGAGATTAAAGAAATGATTTAAAAGAATTTGTCATAATACACACACCCCACCCCCTACCCAGCATCTAAGCCGCACAGTGATACAGAAAATGTTTGTGTCGACAAATCCATTTTCAGATTACACTATTTATTGGATACGAGCGTCTTTTGTGGATTTTAGCTCTTTTAATTTAATGTATTCCTAACATTTCCTCATTGCTTACGGAAACGAAAACTGGGCTTCCAGTTTGATTTTAATCTTGTATTTTAGCCAGGCTTTAAGGTGTAAACCTTATCGAGCATCTGAGTTAGAAATAAAATTTGCAGAGTTTTTACGACCCCCTATGTCTGCTGCTACTACCGTACTGCGCATGCGTGATTCCTTTAAAAGCTCAAAAACCAGAAAGCAGACCAAACATTTCCGAAGGATTTTGATGCGCTGAATCTGAATCCGAGCTTAAAATTGCAACTGTACGTCAGGTTTTCCAGAGATCCTAACCTAAAAGTGCAAAAAAACGCATTTTTAGCTGTTTTTGAGGTCAGATGTAATTTGAAATTTTTTATTTTAGCGTTTTAACCCATTAACGCTTGTGGCTTGTTGGGGGTGATTTCTACCCCTAGGAAACGGTTTCCGTAGAAATGAAAAGACACGGGTTCGATATTTTTTATTGTTTTATTGTTTTTTATTGTTTGAAAGTGCTAATCTTCCCCTGTCAAACTTACTTGGATTTGTTAGGAGATCTTTATTTTTCGCCAAAATATTGTAATCTGAAATTTTTTATTTCAGCGTCAGGTGGGATAGCATGCTCTATTGCTAACGGTACAATATTTTTTCTTCAAAATATTATCTCAGGGGTTTGCGAGGGTGCCCTTTCTATTGCCGGTGTCAGTTTTTTGTTATAACCCCTAGAAGATCCAATATGGTAGCCACAATTTAGGGCTTTAAAAAAGAACAAAGGATCACGCACAAAATACCAACAAAAAAGCGTACAGTCGTTTGGAACCAAACTTTTCACATTGATAAAACAATAAAAAATATCGAACCCGGGTTAAAACGCTAAAATAAAAAATTTCAAATTACATTTGACCTCAAAAACAGTTAAAAATGCGTTTTTTGCACGTTTAGTTTAGGATATCTTGAAAACCTGACGTACAGGAGGATTTTTGAGTTTGAATTCGGATTCAGCGCATAAAAATCCTTCAGACATGTTAGGTCTGGTCTCTGGCTTTAAAATTTGTCAGCCTGTGTTATTAAGTCCAACAAATTGTTCTTCGCGAAAAGCTTATAAATATTTTTGAATAATATTATATTCACCAATAAAATTGAAGATGATTGTCAAAGTCAACACCAGAGTATAAGCTACCCTCATTTTTCCAAGTAGATGAAAAACTGATTAAGTTATAAGTACAAAGTTTTCTTAATAGTGTCATGAAGGTATGTTTTCCTGCTTCACTGTAGATCACATAGTATATCCTATACTCGTTATCTCACAGATAAGAGGCCAACACTATTTTTCTGACATATTTACATTTCATTAGAGCTAGTTTTAAAGATAGATATTTATTCATTAGATTCTTTCAAGATAGGATACAAAATTCGATACATTCCTGGTTTCTCTAAAAAAAATGTTCACGTTATATATTATTATACCACCAAGCCAAATCTCTTTCAGGCTAAACTTGACTCACTCGGTTCTAGACAGGGATCAGGGATTGCATATTAAATAGATTTTTTGAGAAAAAAGTCCATTTCCTCAAAAAACCCACCTTCGATTTTTTTGACTCATTGTAATATGATGAAGATATCCTGTGAGCTTCGCTCTCGCTAGACTAGTTCTTCTTATAGAAAAAAAATTTGTTGGTAAATAACATTTTTTTAATATGATGTATAACGATGAAGTTAATAAAAAATATGATTCTTCATGTACTAAGGAATCTAAAATCATATATTGACAAAATAGTTCCAGTTTCAAAATTCACAAGTATCAGCTCCTTTGCAGTTTAAATTAAAATTAGCAGCGCATAATAAGGCGTCGAAATCATACTCTGATTATGGCATAAATCAAGTTAAAAAATATTTACAATCCCAAAATAACCTTTTGTAGTGTTTAAGGATTCGGTATTTTAGGGCGCCAGCCACTAGCGAAAGGAACTGCCAACTTACTACAATCTTCTCTAGTGACGATTTTTAATAAAGTTTTTATGAAGCAAATGGTTCAAGCTCAATCCGTGAGACAACCGCTAAGTTAATCCAAGTCACAGGTGAGGGGGGGGGGTCCGCCCAACCACAAAAATAAACCAGAGGCAAACTGCTTTAAAATAATAATGTTAGGATTTATTTAACAAGGAAAACGTGAGCAAAGAAATCATTTGACACAAAAAAACGAGAAACGAATATGAGTAAATTTGTGCCCGTAGTTCCATTTCATAATGGAATTACAACATTTTTGTATCGATTTACCGAGTAAATTCTTTCGGAGAATGAATAAGACTCATGAACTGAAAGAAAATCTTCGAACGACTCATGCCAAACTTGTATTTCGTGATACATCGAACTGATAGCACACCGAATAACTTTGTGAAATTCTGAGACTATTCCGGATTCAAAGCCACGCGTCGGATTTTAAGGTTATGGTCGCTATTTTTGTCAATTCCTAACCCCGTAACTGAGGCGCGTAATTGCAATTTCCGGGTCAGTTACAAATTTTTATACGTAGTAATATTACCGAAACAACAAAAGGAACCGACGAAAAAATGTCTGAAGAAGAAAACCCGCACAGAGAGCACTCACTAAAGTTATGGCAAATCACCTTGACGATACCTCAAGTGAAAACGGTTCAAAATACTATATCTTCTGATATCTCGCTGAAGCGATTTGTCGAAATCACAAAAAATTACGTACCCTTACTCGTGGCACGTATTCAGCCTTTTTGAAGTCCATTTTTAAATACGATGGTTATAATAGTTTTCCACGGTTAAACTAATGTTTTCTTAAATATCTTTATAATTTTATTACACTTGGCACCACTGGCCCGATCTAAGCGAATAACGGGAGTGGCAGCCCGCCACGCAACGTCGATCCAGCCGGAAGGTGTGTCTGCGCCTCTCCAACCGCGTTGACCACTGATCGCACCGTTTACTGCGCAAAGCTCTGGTAATGTGAACACAAATCCACGGCAAGCCATGTAGAATGGTATAAATTTCCCTCTCGATACTTAAACTACCTCCGAGCGGGCACTTTCCCAACAGAGCCCAATGCCTATTTAAAAGGTTTTTGACACCATTGGGCCAACAGTGGCGCTCGTTTGGAATTGGCCTTTATCTCTGTCATGGAAAAGGACCGACCGATACTAATCCGTTTCCCTCCCTCTGCGATTAGTTTGTGTCTCTTGTACATGGCTGGGGAAGGGCAGAGTCGATCTTATGACTTTCTCTCTCTATCGTCCTTATCCTGGGTAACAAGCTATTTCCTGGGGCTGGGCTTCTGCTTCGTTCTTGGTTCATCGTATTTCCATAAGGTTGGAAGGTGACAGAAATATAAAAGGTCTCTCCCACTACTTCTCCCTCTCGGAAGTGAAATCAATGCCTCCGTGTGACAGGAGAGATAACATAGTCCCGGCGGTTCCCTCCTTTCTTTCTGCCCTGTCATGGGTGACCGGTAGAGACATTCCGACATTCTAGGAGTCCCCTTCACCTACCCTGGTTTCGTGGACATGCATGGTGTAAATTGTTCCATTTGACAGCTGACTCTCTCATTAGTTGAATAATATAGGGCGGACACGCTGGGGCTTAAGAAAAAGTATGCAACCCCGCATACACGCCCATAAGAATAGCATTACCATTTGAGACGGGTTGCATACTTTTTCGTAAACCCCAGGGTGTCCACCCTGTAAATATAAAATAAAATGGAAAAAATACGAAGGAGTTAACAGAAGTTTCTGTTTATCCACGGCCGGTAAGGTTAAGTTTCTGTGATAGGTGAAAAATACCTCATCACAGAATATTGATGAAATTATGTGTTTAACTGTTCTGTTTTGATTTATTTTACTCCTTCGTTTATTATTTTCTGCTGTTATATGGGTTCAGTGTCTTCTGCTTCATCTCCTTCGAGTACAGTCTTACTTCTTTCCATGGGTGTCTGACGGTATTTGCGATCTAAAATTTTCTGTCGTTGTTTTGTCCAACTTCAACTTTCCACGCAAGCACTTTTTGAATGCGCTAGTATACTTCTTCACTTCTCCAACAAATGATTCGGCATCAGCTATCGATTCCAGATGTTACTTCCTTAAGTTGTGATTAGTTGAAAAGTGTTTTACGAAGCTACCAACCCCACCACAGGGTCTTTTTCAATTGCCAGTTGCTGAAAAGATACACTTTTTCTTTGGAGATGATTTACTCGATGCGTAATACTGATAGCGAGTTTTAAAACCTTCTGCAGCTCCATCTGTTATTATTTTAATTTTTTTCTATTTTCTCAGCTTGCGAGGATTCTAGAATTTGTACCATACACTCCATTGCCAATAAAGAGTGTCAAGACTAATGTTTCTTATGATCGGAAAACACTGAAAAACCTTTAATTTTTGCACCTCGATAGCAGTCATCAATAAACATCGATATTTGATCATTGTCCAATGCTCAGATTGAATTACATCTTTTCCCAATAAATTCCAATTCTCAGCTATTTCACTAATACTTACGTCATTCCTACTTGGGCTTTGTCTATTAGAAATTTAATTATTTATTTCCTCAATATCAAAAACCGGTGAAATTATTCATCTGCATAGTCTAACTATTCATGACCGCGTATATTTAAATCATCCATCATTGGTTCTTCTTCATCACAAATTGACTGATATGAAGACACGCGAAACTTACCTATAATTTTGCGGTAACAATCTTTACAAATACTGTCGCATGAAATTATTCTTCTTTCTGGGAAAAAAGGTCCTAATATAATACTCGAATTATAATTCTTTACAAATGAGTCACTATAATTGCTGTATATCACTGTCTTGTGAACAATTTCGAAATCAGGGCATTTTTTTCGCTTACTCCAATAAATTTATTTTGAAGTATTACCGAACACTGTTATTATTAAACAAGATCTTTTTGAATCCATTTTTTATAGTTAAAGAGTACTCGAATTAAAAAAAACGCACTGTTTCTACTCTTCATTCTTCTTTTAATAAAATAAATTTATAAAAAAGGGCACATTTAAAAAAATGCTTGTGCTCAATTTTAACCTGAGATATACATGGACTTAATTTAAGTGATCACTTGACTAAGACAAATAACAGAACACATAAAAGTTAAAAAAATTTCTTGAAGTACAATTTTATTGCCATGAACAAATTCTAAATGACTTGTTTACCAATTTTGATTGATGCAAAGATTAAGTTAGTCATGAAGTTTGAAGTATAAAGTTTAGGCTAAAAATAATTTGTTGATAAAATTTTTTTCCCCCACAATGAGACAGCTAAAATCGTTCGTCTTAGCGGCATTGCGAAAGTGAAATTAATTGCGTCTCTTGTTTTCCGAAAGAAAGAACCTCGTCTAAAATAATGTATTCAATTGCTGAGACTCTTATCTATTAATATCAATTATTTCGGGTAAAGAATATAATTTCTTTTATATCGAGATAATACTATGAGGGGAAGTTTTAGATTCCACTATTAAAAAAAATGTTGGTTCATATTAAAACGCGGCGAAGCCATCATAAAAGTAAAGAAATAAATTTTTCTTATTTTGTAAGTTCTCATTACTGCAAAGTACAACATTATCCCAATCAAAATCATGGTCAGTATCAATAAATTCCTTTGTATGTCTGCCAAGAACACTCTTATAACAGAGTTCTAAACGAACATAACTTTTGTGTTCCTCTATCATGTATCCTGCATATGTACTTTTCCTGTACTTATCCGTTTCAAAACAAAGTTGCTGTAATTAAAAACTTAGTGGGCAGAGCTCTGGATTTGTCACATGTTTTATTTCACAGAAGAAATTTGAATATTGTTAGGAATATCCTTTTTCTAAATCATTAACAACAAAACTAAATTGAGAAAAATATTAGAATTAGAATTCAACAAATCAAAATCGGACAACGCAATGTGCTTCCATTTTTTGGTCAATTTTCGAAAACTATTGCGTTTTTTTAAATGTTAAGAATCATACTACTTTCCGTGTAGCATTTGAAATGGATTCAATACTACTTGTTTAAAAGGATCCTATGGATAATTTTCAAAAAGGTGGTGTTCTCTACAATATCACTTGCAAGATTTGTGAGATGATTTATTTGGGACAGACTGGTAGACTTCTTAATACTAGAGAATTTATTGAAATGCTTTACATTCGAAAACAGAATGATTTATCTATTAATTTAGAGAGTAATTTATGTAGGTTAAAGTGAACGGAAGTAGATGCTGTACATTGTAAGAGAATGAGAGACCAAATAGTGTGAGAGGAAAAACAATCTAGTAGTGTTAGCAAAAAAGAGGGGTCATTCTGATCCTATAACAAAATCAGGGAATACAAAAAAGCGGAAGTGATCACTGAAACATACGTGTAGGGTCCAAAAACTATAACGCGATCCTAGGATTAATAAACTTAATGAAAAATTAGAAAATAATAATATAGTTCCTGAGTCAGACGACGACGAGACAGAGTTTAAGGAAAACATTGTACCGAATACTCAAATGAAGAAAATAAAAAATCAGAAGAATAAGTTCAAGAAAATAGACCTAGACATCAGGAGAAGAATGAAAAGATTAATAAGGAGAACATGAAATATAAATGGAGAGCCACACGATCGGCTAGACAGACAGACAGACGCCACCGTCAAATCTTGATCATAGATCATAAGAATTTAATAAATTATAACTAACTTGTATCTGTTTTCTCCGTGAACAACTTTTGTCTATCAATCTTCTTTGCGTTCCTTTTATCGTTTCTCCACAAATGTTGAATTTTAATTTCAGATGTTATTTTTTACAGTTGAAACCAAAATTACTCATCCTAACGAGAATGATTAATAACAAAGTTATAGCTTTTTTGGTTAAACTACTTTCATCTAATTATTTTTTCATAACTTGTGTAGCCTGTCCAGAAATCTAATTTGTTTTTTATTGCAGGTTTTTACGAATAAAATAGGAACTGCGCATTCTCTCAAAAAGTTTGTAATAAAAACATTTTTATATATCTATTTTATCAGTACAATTTTTATCTATTAATCTATAATATTACATTGCATAGTTTGAGTACAAAAAGAATTTTTTCTACAATTTTTTGTTATCAAGATTTGAATTTTCGGATGATTAAAAAATTTTTTTAAATGCTACTACTTTGATTATTTTTCATTTATCGAAAAAAATCACAGGAATAAATTTGTCGGCTTTCTGAGTATTACGAACATCCTTAAATCAAATTATTTATTCTTAACCCTCACTTCCCACCGAGTAGTGAATGCCACCCCATGCTTTTTTACTTCTTAATTTTAAGTACCTAACCGTTTCAACGTTAACCATTTTTTTGTATATTAAAAATGAGTATTTCACTATAGACTGGAAAGTATGAAATTGTGCAGAAATATGGTAATCTATTAATTTTTTCGAGAGTTATGGTGTGTACATATGGACGGAAGGATAAACTGACAGAGGCCACCGTCAAAACTTGATTTTCAGCCTTCGGTGAGTCTCCAGATCTGGAGATTCGTTGACAAAAAATTTTTTGTCAAAGTTCGCACGCTACCAATAATTTCGATATCATAAATAATGAGAAATTAAAACAATTAATATTTTACAAAGTAGTTCAACATCAAACCAAGTTGTGGGTTTTCCAATAAAAAATTAAAACATTGAATACTAAATATGTAACAAAGAAAAATTTTAATTTAAAATAAAAAACATTCGTTCATCTTCAATTAAAAAAAAAGATGTTAAGGATCTACTGAAGTTACCTCAAGTTCAAAATGATGCTGGAACGTATTTATTTAGAAGATTTTGTTTGGCAATTATAAAATTGTTAATTTTAACGTACCAAATAGCTTTGTAGAAAATCTGTCATGAAATAAAAAGAATCGCAGAATATTATTAAGAAGTAATAGTTGCTACTTTCACCTAAAGAGAAATCACAAATATAAAACGATAAGTTCAGCCATTTTGTTTAATTTCGGAGCTAGTATAATATTTTTCCTAAAATATTTTTATACGGAAATGAAGCAAAACTTAAGACATAAGACATTGACTTCATACTATAATTATTAGTTGCATGTAGAATTTTAAACCAAATTTGGATCAGAAACATAATTTTGGTATGCTTTTACATTACATGCCTTATTATATAATTTAGCGTGATTTGGCGATGATCACCTACTGGAGTGTTAATAATTTCTTCAATGTTTGACTGGATAATATTTCCGCTTTCTATTTTTATTTTAAAACGTTTCATACCGCTATGAATTCGAATATACATTTCAATAAGAACATTATGACTTTTCAATATTGCAAAGACGTCAAAACCGGATGTTGATGATACTATTTGTCCTTGGGCTGGAACAGGCCCATACGTATTCCTTCCTGTTTTCACTTTAATCGATTTATCATAAGGAATAGTATATCTTCGAAGTTCGTATATCTGTTGCGGATCCCCAGAGGAAATAAGCCGAATAGATATAATTGTTCATGATTTATAAATTAATATTTATGAGGATTTATGGCTTTCAAAGATCCCTGATATTTATCAAGAAATAAATAGAGCCAATAAAGTTTATAACTAGCGATTTGAAAACTTTTCTCACCCAGCATTGCCTCAAAGGATTTCATCGTACCCCGATGTGGTATGCGTGATTTTTTTCCGAAGTTGACCAAACCGAAGATCTTCGTTCCAACGCTTCGCTTTATTCTCCTCGATACAATCCAACAACATCTTTCCTACATCCTAAATAGACCTTCTACGTTCGCTTGAATCTGGGAATGTCTTGGTTTTCCGTAAACTATTGATAACTGGTAATACAACTTTTATCTATTCAATAATACGAATTACAAACTCTCCTCCATTAACAGATTGCCACACGGATGAAGTTCAAAAAAAAAAATATCCAACAAGGTATACACTATTTCTTCTGTTGTTTTCGACTTTATCGTGCGTTGAATAACAAATTTCGTGAGATGATACTGATATTTAAAGATGCTTTATACACTTCATCCCGACAGGTCTGCATATCCATATTGTCGACTTGTTGTCGGGAATTTACTGCTTGAAAAAGTAATAGTTTAATATCAAATAATTGCATCTCTTGTCACGTTTGCGTATTTTTGCCCTAGCTGCATTATCTTTATGCCTCTTACGCCATGACCGAACTCGCGATGAGCGCTTTGGATTAGGTCAAAGAGTCCTTCGTTCGTAACCAAGTATGATAAGTTTAATCAGATTCAATCAAATGTGAATTTGATGATTTCTTCATTCCTTTCAACTTCGCAATACATTTTTCTTTAATAATCGTCTCATTCACATTAAGATAAGATCCATTTGCAACTTCAGTGCCGTTCATTTTAAACAAATATTATACAGTTACACAATAACACTTATCTGTAGCACGCTCTCACATCAACGTAATAATAGAAACTTTTATTTGCGAAATGTACTCGAAAATGAAAAATTTCCTTCCAGTCTTTACAGAATTTGATATCGAAGTATTCGTAGGTTGGATAATTCGAAGCGAATATTTTGTTTGCAATCTATGTGTAAGACACAATTGGCGCGCCTCGTTTTGCCTGATTTCATGCCAGGCAAAGTCTGAAAAATGAGCTAGCTCCCAATTTTGCCTGAAGCACATTTGTCACATTTCATTCCAGATAAAGCCTAAAATCACAGAGTATTTCTTACTTTGCGTCGAGTTCCATGCAGGCGTCGAGTGCACAACAGGGACAATTGCCGAGGATTTGAATCGTTCCCGCATGAGATGGACTCGTAGATAGCATGTACCCTAGATTCTCAAATTGTGCATGGCATGTTCTGCATCT
>JAWWLR010012676.1:0-11421 GCA_035041075.1 Acraspis erinacei
GTCCGATACTTTTCTGCATCTTTATCTTGTCTCTATCTACTATGCTCCGCGGAAAAGTCTCTTGATAACTATGTGGCCCGAAGAATATAAGCGAATTTAAGGTTAACCTCCTTCTATAAATGGACGAGCTGAAACTCTTTGCTTCTTAAAAAGAGAACCTTGCAAACCCTGTGGCGGCAGTACATAGCTACTCTGAAGCCATTGGCAGAAGCTTCTCCTTCTCTTGTCTCTCGCAATGTGTTTATTTAAAGAAAAAATAATGTAACAAAGAAAAAAAGTTTTGTCCAGGATTTTAACCAAAAAGATTAAGTATTACAACGATTAGGATTGCAATAAAACAGATAACTTTTCTGAAATTTGTAAATCCTAATACCGCTAATTTTCCATTTTAGATACAATTTTTAGTAAAAACCATTTGAGATGTAATTTTAATTCACAAAATCAAACATTTTTCTTTGAAAAATATCTTTCTCACGATAGTTGGAAGAAAAATCATGGATGTTCTATCTTTCTTTGATGACTTTGAAATATATTCATTAAGTATATATGAAAAATATGAAAATTACCATCAAATAGAATTAAAGCAAGGTATGGCAAAAAATATTTATTGAAAACAGTGTCAGTACAGTGAATGACGCATGAAACAAAAGACATTGGGCAATAATGAACCCAAGGGAAATGGCGAAAGAGTAATGGCCTAATGCTATGACAGATAATAATAATAATTTATAAAGTACGTGAGATAACAAATTATTTTTCTTCTTAAACTTTATAGAAGCGAAAACGAGACTAAACAAATGTTTAATTTTAAATGAGTATTACCAAAGCTTACATAAGGTTCAAATAATATTTTGAGCAAATAAAATATTTCAAAACAATTATTTATTCTCTCGAATAAGATTTTTATTCAGCTAAGTTTTAGGTACTCAAAGCATCACTCTTGAATATAATCTAAAGGAGATGGGATACAATTTTTTTACTTCTACTTCAGTAAGTAATTATTATAAATTATGTCAATAATAATAATAATAATAGTTGGTAAAATTCTTAAAGATTCATTATTAGTTCTTCAATCATATCAAAGGGTAAAAATATTGGTAATTTCCTTAAAGAACATCCAAATCAAAAACAGTTTATGGTTTTAATATATTATTCTCAAACAAAAATGTATGCACTCTTTTCAACGATTCTTCTAAAAGAATTTTAAAAAAGAATTAAAATTTGCAGTTCGCTGAGAGAAGTTTATGAATCAATGATTTTCGATAAAGAGTATGAGACTGATTTGCACTAGGCTTTACTTAAAAAGATTTCGACAAACTGAAATATTAATAATATTAAATATAGTAGTAAAACAAGGTAATATGCTTGGAAGTAGCAAAAACACGCTCTGTACAATTCTGTATTTGAAAAGCAACATAAAAGCTTCGAGTATATATTCACTTCTTTCTAGGATCTGGTATGAAAATTCTAAAAAAAGTTTCGAATTCTCAAACCAAAAAAAGTTACAAAATCGTTACGTCAATCGCTATTAATTAAAAAAATAAACAAATTTTAAGTATTGAAAAAAACTTTTCTGTTTCAAAAATATTCCTCTCGAGATTCCGAAATCCCACAAAACAACCCTTACATCAATCGCTATCCATTTCTGAATGCTCTCTGTAAATTACAATCCAGAAAACAATACCAGGCCCAAAACCCTAAGTAAGAAATATTACCAGCTGATTCAACTGACCCCGTTCTCTCTGCATTAATCAAGAAGAATCAAAGAATTCCTTAAGGGGGATTAGGCTCTTGTGACTTTTGAAAAATTGATTTGTTTTTCTTTGCTTTTTTATACTACAACATTTCAAAAATGTTCTGTTGCATCTCTCCGCCCTTTCGATTTTTTCATCAAATGACCACTAAAAATTTTTTATTAAAAAGGAAACGATTTGGCGGTTCAGAAAAAGCCTACATTTTAACAAAATGTCTTTGCTCTTTGATTTCTGATCATTCTACAATGAGCTACAGTTGACACCGCAAATCATCTTTCTGAAAAGGCGTCCTCAATAATGCTCCGTCACCGGCTTATTTTAAAATATTTTTCAAACAGAAATTTCACAAAATGTTCTGCGAATGATGCTTTCTATTTTATGAAATATGAAAATAAATATACTTGAACCATATCTCTAAAAAAAATTCCTAAAAAAGTGCCCAACTAAAATTATTAGGCCTTATCAAATTTATTCTTCATACAAGTGTGTAGCACAATTGAAACCTTGAAAGCGAGAAAGGTTGGTCCATAAAGATCTGTTCTTCTCAAATCGTTCTTGAAGCTGTGAGCATAAGTCGATATCATTTTTTAAATCACGCCCATTGTTTCGTACAACACTTGTACCACTGTTTTGTTTGGTAGGTGGGAGGGGGGCAGAAATGGAAGAAGAGGGAATCAGACAATAAAAATGAGCTACGTGGAATACGAAGAGTTTACTAGTATTCATGTGAAATGATCTTCTAGAAAATTCCATGTTTCTCTAAATCAGTATCATTTACTGTCATTTACTACCAAATCGACTTATAAACTATATTCAAAAATGCGTATCGCCACTGGTACTCTACTGCTCGCTTTTGCTGTTTTCCTTAACTCTATTGGTAAATATAAGATGATATAATACCGAATTCATAATTGTACATGTAATTTTAAACTGGGTAGATAAATTTTCGTACAAGATTAGTTCCTGAATAAAAAACAGGAATTTTAGAGTATCATATAAAAGCTGAATAAAATTATTCCTCAAATCTGAAAATCTTAAAAGGTAAAAGAGGTGGCTCAAAATATTCAAGAAGTTTTTCTAAAGTTTTAGAAATATGAAAATTTAAAATTTGGTTTAGCAGAGAATTTTTAAACTTAAAAATTGTTGTAAATTATCTGTAAATGCTGAAAAAAAATTGGCATAAAGTGTTAAATTTTATTATCACAAGTTTTAATGAATGTTTCTTTAGGTTAAATTCTTTAAATATTAAAATTCTATATTTCATATGAACGAAGCGCTACAGTTGTGAATTAATAATTTAAAGAAATATAGAATTGCAAATTATTCAATTTTCAAGATTTGCATTAAGATATATGTAATTTTCAACTTTTTTTAGGAATACTTTAAATGTTAAGAATTGAAAAAGTAATTTGTTGAATTGTATAGATTTGCAGTTGCAAATTCTTTAATTGTAAACGATATAAATAAAAAAGGGCTCCATGCAATTTCAAATTACTAAGTCAAATAAAAATGCTTCTGAATTTAATTTAACTTGATTAACATATTTATTATAATTCAAACTATAGAATTTTCCTTGCATCGCTCCAACTTTATGTGAAAAATTAATTTTGAGAGATGCCGGACTGAATTTTACTAATAAAGTGTCAACCTGAGTGAAAGAAAGAAAATAAAGAGAACTTTCTTTCATCCATTTATATTTTTTCTTTCCATGCGTACATTGAGAGGAAGTGTAGAAGCTTTAATATGGAAAAATCGTACGAATGATTCTGAATATAATTTCACATTTTAGTTTAGAATTGGCCGCAGTCTAAAAAACTGTTCTTTCTTTTTTTTTGTAATTTTTTGTGTCTCTTTTCTTCTCTCTGTTTGGATGTTATTATGGGTACTATATATATTACATAAGCTTTCGCCTATTTCTGTTTCTTCTTACAGAATTAATAAGTTCCGAACCAAGGAATTTAAAGGATTTATTTCCTGGATACAACGGCGTCATGCCTCCGGCCGAAAGAGTGAGGTTTGAACACCAGTTCCACAATTTCGAAACGTTTGATGATCGAGGCATGGTCTCTGGTGGGCCAGTTCTCTGGAAAAGAGATCATATCATCTTCGGCTGGCAGATAGGAAATTTTTTCATTAGTGATCTATGCCGTTTGTTTGGCAGACAAAATGTATTTATCGTATTTGACACGAATGTAAATCAGTGGGTTACTCTGCCCGGAAACTTATATCGGAAATTGGGTGCAAACCGTCTGATCAACGTTGTCCTTGCGCGCGATGAAGTTGCTGCTAGACACAAACTTACGTCAAACAATCCAGTATACAAAGAAGCTCATCTTAGAGCATGCAAACAAGCAAACGAACAAGTAGATATTGTAGAACGAGAGCAAGCAGAGCTTCTGACCAGGCATGAAACGACCATTCAAAGCAGCATTATCAGAATGAAGGAAGAATACACTCAAGCGTATAACCGGGCATTTACAGTTTACATATATCAGCAAGGAGAATATAATAGAAACGGATATAAAGAAAAGCATACTTAACAAAAACATTAATGCTCATCTGATGCTACGTAGCATGCCATAAAAACTTCAATTCTCAGTTGATCTACTTTGGTCACGATAATCCCAACATAGAATCAGATCACATTAGGTATTGTTACAACGTAAAAGAAAAAATGTGTATCTCTAAAGATGCAATTTGAGTAATACATCCATCACCGTGAAAGCGCTGAATTAATATTGTAATACAATCACTTATTTTTTCTATTTCACATAATGGTCTTGTGCTCCATACTTGATTGATTATATAAAAAGTTTTAGTTGAATGAACAAAATTTTTGTTCAGTTGACCATATTCCTTTGCTTCAAACAATCCAAGTTTTTGGGTGAATCGTCTTTTTTATGTTAGAAAATATTGTCTTGCTTGAAAATATTACCATTGGATCTATTGAGTGAGTTGAGAGGTTTTTATCAAATCAAGCAAAATATTTTATTTATTCAACCAAAATATTTGGTTTATAGCATTTTAAAAGCCACGGATGCATTCGAATTCTTTACGATTGCGTAAGCCAGTTTGAAGTCAATGTTCACGAGTACACATTTAAAGCTTAATTCTTTAAATCCAGTCTAAGCTTCAGTACAGATATCCGCATAATTAGGAAGTGCCTGCCTCCTTCCTCGTCACATTTGACTCATCGTTATCCGCTATGCACATACTATATGTTTACGCGGTCATGCAACCATACATCTTACGGTTTGGCCGTCCTGATGAATTTTCCGTCCTCGGCAAAGGTGCACCCAGAAAATTATAATACAATAAATCCTACGGCTTATTAATAGACAGGTGAGGCCTTAAGTATTGAGTCAAGGAACTATGTTACTTCGTCATTTTTTTTTTCCTCTAACCTCTACCAAATAACACGTTGCTTGGACTTTCTCCTGTCGCCTCATGGAATACATTGTCCATCAAAAACTCAACCTCGTTGATCACCTTCAGTCACATTTTCCCGCAATCGTGATCACTAATTTTACTCAACATAGATGCAAGGGCAGGGTTAACTCGCTCTACTGGATCATTTGGAATTTGGTGACCCTGTAGCCACTTTTACATGCTGAATACCATGCCCTTTCACCAAACTTTCAAATTATTCAAAGTTAAATCAAGTACCACTATCTGATACCAAAATCTTACCTCTACTGTAAGCAGCGAAGTATTGGTAGAGATGTTCCATCGCCTCTCCCGAAATCGTAGACTTAATTCGAAAAAGTTGCGTAAATTTTGTGAAAGCATCTGCTACCACCAAGATATGCCACTCCGATGGAACTCGCGAAGCACATATATCCTCGACATCTATTTGCACCAACTCAAATAGTTTATTCCAGTTAGGGATCATTTACAGCAAACCCTCGGCTTTACCAGAAACTGGAGCAAACGCGATAACACTTGAAACAACCCTTTAAATGCTCTCCTATTGTTATTCTCATTTCAGGAAGCCTGTGAATCTTGCAAACGTTTTGACATACCTTTTCAGCGCGTGTATGTCCTAGTTCGTTGTGATCCTTAAACAATAAATTTTTCACCATACTGTCCGGTACATAAAACAAAAGCAAATAGTCCTTCATCCAATTAGCAACACCATTTCTAGCCGCATAAATCTTATGTTCTGATTTCTCAAGTCGCTTCCAAATTTCCAAAATTCTTCAATCCATAGCCTGAGCTAGAGCCAAATTTTTGTTAAAGGAATTGTCTTGTATAGCCGAAATATAACCTACTCTACTCAGACCGTCCACGTAAGACATGAACCACCCCTGCCGATGTTCAGCCATATAGTTGTAAGATTGAGATGAGATAAAGCATTGCTAATTTTTCAAGCTCGAGCGAATACAACCTGCTGTCTACCTGCGACTCACGCTTCGAAAAGTTAAAAATTGGATAGAAAATCAGATCTTTTTTTAAGGCTAATCATCACCACTATAAGATTAAAAATTGAAAATCTGAAGATATATTAATTAAAGTTCTTAAGTTTGGATGATATTAAAGTATTATTAAAAGTATTAAATATGAATTAGGGTAATTTGAGTTTAAGTATTAATCAAAGAATTAAGTATTATTAAATCATGTTTGACGTTTAAGGCTAGGCATTTCTTAACCAATATTTCTTATATAATAAACATCTGTACTGTTAGTTAACTCAGGTTTAGAGAGCTAAAATTGTTTGATAAAATGAATTTTAACGATTTTTTCAACAGTCACATTCAAGTCATTCATTAGTAGAAAATGTATTATTTTGTTAAAAATTTGACTATTAATTTGAAGACTATTCTTCCTGGTTGAAATTTCAATTGTTTTTTTTACAATTCTTCCCTTTATATAGAAAATTTCATTATTTCGGGAGATAATTATATTATTTTTCTTTATTATTGCAAAAAATAATTTTGCAATTGAATGTAATAAAAAGTATAACTTAAAAAAAACGTATGTCGTTAATTAGTAATATTGATTATTACTAAAATCATAAGGCCTTAACACATGTATTCTTCATACAAATGTGTAGCACTGTAGCATAATTGAAACCTGGGCGGTGATAAAACTTGGTTAGTAAAGATCTGTTTGTCCAGAATTTTCCCTTAAAGTGTGAGCGTACTTGATACAATTTTTCAAATGATGCATTTGTTTGATAGATATAGTGATTATACGCCAAGCATAAAGCATGCGTACAATTGTTATGCGGGTAGGGAGAGTAAGTTGGAATTGAAATTTTTCAATTTTTCTCTACATGAGTATCTTTCATGGTCACTGTCCTCAACTATATTCAAAAATGCCCATTACCCCTGGTATTCTATTGCTCCCTTTACTGTGTTCCTTAATTCTATTGGTAAATATAATATAATGTAATACCGTATCCATAATTTTAAATTTAGTTTTAAACTCAATAGAAAAATCTACACCCAAAATTAGCTTAAAATCTTTTAAAAATCTGTCGAAAGATTTAAATTAAACATTTTTGTTGTAAAAGAGAATTTTTTAAAGTAAAAAAAATTGTTAAAAATTTTATAAGAAATATTAAAATAACAATTTTGGTCTCTTGTCTTTTTACTGCATCTTGTCCAGCTTCTCGGGAAAGTTGAATTATTATGTTTGAAGTTTGAATTTTCATGGCTAAAACAATAAATATTGGCAGTAGAATGCTAGTTAAGCAACTTGACCTGTATTTATGGACCACGGACAGTGCGAAAACCGAGATTCAAATTGGAAAATTCCGGTGAAAGTTATCGCGTCTTTAGAAAACAGACAGACAGAACAACAGACGTGTTCACCATTGTACAAATCTAAGACATTTCCTCTAAATTCTCAGCTGTTCTCAGCTGTTATTCTCATTCATATTTTTCGATCCTTCACATCAATACAAACCGCTCAACTGAAAAATAATTACCTCTTTTGGAAATTCAATTTAAACATCAACACTAAAAAAAAAATTAATTGTAACGTTGGATAAAAAAACATCATTAAATTAAAATTGTTTTGAAGATCAAAAGTCAATTTCTTTCTTTTCTTTTCTCTAAATTGTCGTTATGATCGAAATCATATCTATAACATAAACTGTCCCATATTGCTGTTTCTTTTTACAAAATTAATAATTTCAGAACCGAGGACTTCGGAGGATTTAGTTCCTGGATACACAGGTCTCATGCCTCCGGTTGAAGAATTTCGGTTTCAAAATGAGTTCAACAATTTCACATCATTTGGTTACCAAATCATAGAAAGTGGTGGGTTAGATCTCATCAAAAGGGATCATATCATATTTGGATCGCAAGAAGGAGGGTTCATTAAAGTTTGGCAGGAAAAATTTATTTATCGTATTTGACATAAATATAAACCAGTGGGTTACCCTGTCCGCAAACTTATATCGGAAATTGGGTACCAATCGCCTTTTTGAACTTGTTGTTGCGCGCCATGAAGTTGCTGGTACAAACATAGCAACAGGGAAACATCCAGTATGCGAACAAGCTCACATCAAGACTTGCAGAGCGGCAAACGAGCGAGTCAACATTCTAGAATAAAAGAAGGAACGGCTTCTGAACTTGAGACAAACAATCATCAATGAAGTCACTAACAAAATCAAGGAAGAATACACTTAAGGATATAATCCTGCATTTGCGGTTAATTTAATTCAACATGGAGCATATAATATAAACGGGCATTTAGAGGGAGGCATACTTAAAAAAAAAACCATTAATGCTCATCTGATGTTACGGATCACGCTACAAATAACTCAAATGGCCAGGCGACCCACGTTGCTGACGAATCTCCAAAGGCGGAATTATATCACACTATAGATTTTGTTGAACCTAAAAGAAAAAATTGGCCCGCCCCGCGGGTACATGTTCTTCAACGCTGCGCGCTCGCTGTGCAAGTTTGGGCAC
The DNA here is from genome assembly GCA_035041075.1 of Acraspis erinacei. Taxonomy (NCBI): domain Eukaryota; kingdom Metazoa; phylum Arthropoda; class Insecta; order Hymenoptera; family Cynipidae; genus Acraspis; species Acraspis erinacei. Next base: position 8,678 of record JAWWLR010012676.1, read on the forward strand.
GCTTTTGCCGCGCGACTCTTGGTACTCGCGCTTCACATTCGATAATGTAAATAATAATAAATAATAATAAATAATAATAAATAATAATAAATAATAATAAACCTCGCATTTATTTTTAGGCCTTTTCAAATTTAAGGGTAAAGCGCGGTCAACTGTAAGATGTTGATTGTTAATTCTCTTTTTTAAAGCTCCTTCTGTTTTAACAAACACATTCTCATCATGCGTCTCATCCCTCGCACTCGATTTTATCCGAAATTCGAACTTTTCTAAATTATGTTCAACTCTTATTATATCAAATATATATTATATTTATTTGCGTCCTTCGGTCTGAAGCTGCTTATGCAAATATAGCAGAATCAAATAAAATTTAAATTTTAACGATTATTTTAATAGTTTTTGTATTATTTGATATTAGATTCTATTCTTAGCTACTACTTATAAATACAATAAAGTGCGCATCCTAAAAGAACTGCAGGTCTTATATCAAAATTATTGATCACAAGTTTGGATAAGTTTGTCCCCTTTTTTGGAGGAGCAACTTTTATCTATTCATTTTTTGAATTGCTTGTGTTTTTTCTCAAAAAATTTTCGTTTCTTAGTTTTAATGTTGTTTTTGGTGAACAAAACAAAAACTACGAATCTTATCCAAACAGTATTAATAATAAATATGTAGCCCTTTTTGGATGGCCGACATTTGTTTTATTTTATTTTTCGTACATTGTAACTTTTGTCCAAAAAATTTGGTTTTTTATTTTTAATATTGCTTTTTACGAAATACGACATTGATTTGAATTTTAAGAAACGAAAAGCTTATAGCAAAGGTAATCCAATCTGTCAATTCATTCGAACTTAATCGAGCTCAGAAATTAAAAATCTACAGACTCATTAACTATCGAAAAGACAGGCACATTCAGTATAACCTGTTTTTTGCATTAACGGGGTCACAATACGCGGACATTTGACAAAACAGGGGGCGGGTAAAATTTTTCAAAATGGTCTTGTACAGTACATTTAATTAATTTAAAAAAACGGTGGTTACATGAACAAAATTTTTGTCCAGTTGACATTATTCGTTTTCTTGAGTGAATGAAAAATTTTGTTTAAATAGTTTTGTTGATTTTATACTGTATCTTATTCAATAAAAACTATTTTGTTAAATCTATGAAATGAGTTAGTAGAGATTTTATGAGGATCAAGCAAAAAATTTCGTTAATTTAGCCAAAATATATGGTTCAAAGCAGCTTAAAAGCCGCGGACGCATGCGCACTGGTTGCGATTGTGTACTTCAATTCTGTTTGATATTCCCTAAGTAAAAGTTTGAAGCATCGCAAGTCAAAACGTGTCCCCATCCCTGAAAAATGTACTACTGATTACCTGTAATTAGCGAAAGAGCTATAATGTTCAATTTCCTTTAGGCATACATAATTCGAATAAAAAATGTATTGGGCTTGTCATGTTTTCATGGCTTGTCAATCTTCTCTTTTGAAGCAATTATTATATCACTGATGTTCCCTGATACTTCTCTTCCATTCCGCATTCACAGAAGACGGATTCTTTTGGATTTGTATCTGATTGTATTTCTTTTTTGCCAATCGTCAGTTTTAATAGGATTCAATTCAAACAAGTTGTTCTTATAAAATGCACGTGAATATCTTTCTTTTAAAAACATAATTATTTTGCTGGAACTTCAAGTAGAGTTTATTGCAGTGAGATTATTTTTGCTGCAAAAAGAATCATTTTTATAAAAATCAGTCAGTTTGTATTAACCTATATCATTATAAAGCAAGAGTACATTTCTCTGTGCGTTCCGTTCAAATCAGAAACTATTACCAGAGCATTCGTCTTCATCAAAATGATTCGCAAATTTTGGACACATTTCGAAAATAGATTTAATGCAATGAAGGAAATTCTCAATGGCAATAGAATGCACTCAAATAGTGCCTGTCACGTACGGACAATTCACTACTAAAATCTCTTATTAAACATCCCCCTTTTACCTGCTGCCTAAACTTCCGGGGTTATAATTATAAGAAAAAAATTTTAGTGCACTAAGTGAGCATGGGGTGGCTTCCCCTAAACTGAAGGAAGGGCAAGGGAGGGCCGCCTTTCCTCAAATTCTTTTTGTGGGTCGTTATCCTTACTCTCGGACTGACAGTTGTTGTCCCTGTATGTTAGAAAAGGGATTCCTTTCGAAACGGGTGATGTCAACATAGGCCAGTCAACGAAGGATTTTAAATGTAAATAATTTATAACAATTAACTTAGTTGCCAAAAACCTTCCTTGGGGTTTCCTAAAACACCTCCGAAAATTCAGTAAATTTGAGGGGGGGTCTCGAACCCCTACCTTTCAAGATGGCGGCTGATTTCACTTTTTTCGATATTCCTTGGAAACTGCTGGTTTTAGCGCAAAATTAGTCATTTAATAAAACACTCTAAATCGTCTTCTTATTAAAAAAGGTTATATAAAATATTGCCATAAAGTGAGCAGTTTGTCCGGTAAATTGAAAAGACTAAAAATTTTTGGAAGTTCCTTCTTTTTGCATTTGTGAGCGATTTCCTCCGTGAAAACGAGTGCAGTTTCTTGCTTTGAGCTTGGCTGAAGGTAGTCTATCGTGCAATATCCAGAATTTTGCTGTAGCTGTATTATTGATTTAATACTAAAAATTATCTTGATCATTTTCAACCCTTAATTTGAAGAACTTGATTTCATTTCTCGAAGCTGTCACTTTCTCATGCACTTCCCTC
>JAWWLR010012745.1:0-11415 GCA_035041075.1 Acraspis erinacei
ATTTGAGAGTTCAATTAGAAAATACAATCGTTTTAGAAGAAAGTTGAACAAAAACCGAATTGTCAAATTTTTGGCTTAAAAAATTAATTTTGGACCAAGAAAAACGAATTTTTAACCAGTTGAATTTATTTAAAAAAAACTGTTAATTTTATAGTTGAATTTTTGACCAAAAATTCATTTTCAGTTTAGAAAATTATTTTTCAGCTTAAAAAGTTAATTTTCTAGAAAGAAAAACAAAGTTTCAAATAAAAAATCTATTTAAAAAAAAAGAATCGTCAAATTTTCAGGGCAAAAAATTAATTTTCAGGAGAGGAAAATGAATTTTCAACCAGCAAAAAGTTGATCTTGAACCAAAAATTATTTTTCTACCATAAAATAAAAATTTTCCACGAATATACGAATTTTGCAAGCAGTCGAATTAAATTTAAAAAAACATCGAACTTCATTGTAATAATTAATTTTCAATAAAAAAATCTATTTTTTGAACAACAAATTAAATTTTCAAATTTTCAAATTAAAAAATTAATATTCAGCCGAAAAGAATGAATTTTCCACCAACGAATTTTCAACCAAATAAAGATTCATTTTTTACCATAAAAAATTAATTTGTCAAAATATTTGAATTTTTAACCCGATTAGTTGAATTTTCCACAAAAATATTTATTTAGTATTTAATAATATAAAATTATTAAAAAACAAATTTCCAAAATGTCAAATAAAACGAGAAAAAAATCTTATTCTTAATCAGTTTAAAAAATTTTATTTTCTGGAACGAAAATCGAATTTTCAACTAAAAAATCTATTTTTTGTAAAAAAAAGAGAATCGAAAAAATTTTCAGTTTAAAATTTTTTAAATTTTGTTAAAAAGAATTTTAAAAAATTATTTTTCTACCATAACCTATGAATTTTCTATCAATATACGAATTTTGAACCAGTCGAATTGAATACAAAAATGTCAACATAATATTTTAGTTTTCAATTAAAAAAATATATTTTTTTTCAACAAAAACAGAATCTTCAAATTTTCGGTTTAAAAAATTAGTTTAAAAAAAAGACGAATTTTCTACGAGTTTAATTTATTAAAAAAAAACTAGTTTTTAAGAATACACTTGACATTTTGAACAAAAACGTTAATTTTTAAACAAGAAAGATGACATTTTCACTATAAAAGATTAATTTATGAAAATCTTTGAATTTTTAACCCGATTAGTTGAATTTTCCACAAAAATATATATTTGATATTTAATAATATAAATTTATTAAAAAAACGAATTTCTAAAAAAAAATCTAATTAAAAGAGAAAAATTTTATTAACAAAATAGTAAAGTTTAAACAACTAGTTAATTTTGAAGCCTCAAAATGAATTTTGTTAAAAAAAGTTGAATTTTCAACAAAAAAAAAATCATTTTCAACCTGAATTTTTTAGTTAATCTATAAGTTAAAAGTTAATTTTCATTTAAAAAAATTTATTTTCTGGAAACAAAAACGAATTTTCATCTAAAAAATATATTTTTTGAAAAAAGATAATCGTCAAATTTCCAGTTTAAATTTTTTTAAATTTTGTTCAAAAGAATTTTTAAAGAATTATTTTTCTACCATAAAATATAAATTTTCTATCAATATACGAATTTTGAACCAGTCCAATTGAATAAAAAAATTTTCTATATAATATTTTAGTTTTCAATTAAAAATTTTTTTTTAACAAAAACAGAATCGTCAAATTTTTGTTTAAAAAAATAGTTTTTACAAAAGAAAAACGCATCTTCAACCACTTGAATTTTTGAAAAAAATATTTTTTAAGAATATAGTTGAAATTTAAAAAATAAGTTAATTTTTTAACAAGAAAGATTACCTTTTTTACCATAAAAAATGAATGTATCAAAATCCTTGAATTTTTAAACAGGATATTTAAATTTTCCACAAAAAGATGTATTTGATATTTAATAATATAAATTTATTAAAAAACTAATTTCCAAAAATTTAAATTAAACGACAAAAACCCAAAAAATATGACTTTTCTACCCTAAAAGATTAATTAAAAATTCATCTTTAAATTAAAAATTAATTTTCAGTTTAAAAAATGTATTTCCTGGAAAGAAAACCGATTTTTTAACGAAAAATCTATTTTTTTTTTGAAAAAAATGAGAATCGTCAAATTTACAGTTTAAACAATTTTTTATTTTCTTCCGAAGAATTTTTAAACAATTATTTTTCTACCATAAAATATAAATTTTCTACCAATATACGAATTTCGAACCAGTCGAATTTAATAAAAAAAATTTCAACATAATATTTTAGTTTTCAATTAGAAAATGCAAATTTTCAGAAAGAATGTTTAATTTTCAACCCGAAAAGTTCATTTAAATTAAATCATATAAATTTTATAACAGATGGATTTCAAGCCAATCAAAGTGAACGAAAAAATTTGAATTTTCAACAACAAAAAATCATTTTCAACCAAATAATGATGAGTTTTCTATCATAAAACAAGAATTTTCAATTCATTTTTAAATTAAAAATTTATTTTCAATTTACAAAATTTATTTGGGCTTAAAAATTAATACTGAAAAATCTATTTTTTGATATAAAAATAGAATCGTCCAATTTTGAGTTTAAAAAATTGATTTCAACGACAGGAAAAGAAATTTTTCACCAGCTGAATTTAATACATTATTGCCAATTCTTTAGAAGACAGTTGAATTTTCAACAAAAAAGTTCATTTTTAACCAAGAATGACTTTTTTATCATAAAATATACATTTTTAACCAGCCGAATTAAATTTAAAAAATTTTGAAACATATTATTTTAATTTTCAAATTAAAAAAAAAAGAATTTTTAGAAGAATGTTGAATTTTCAACCCGAATAGTTCATTTAAATTTAATAATATAAAAATTATAAAAGATGAATGTCCAACCAGTCAAATTGGGCGAAAAAAAGAAGAATTTTGAACAAAATCCTTGGATTTTTAACCCGAATAGTTAAATTTTCCGCAAAAAAAACGAATTTAATTCATTCTTAAATTAAAAATTAAACAATAAAGTTCATTTTTCAAATACAATTTTTTTTTAGAAGAAAGTGGAATTTTCAACCCGAAAAGTGAATTTAAATTGAATAATATAACATTTATAAAAGATGAATTTCCAATCAGTCAAATTAAACGGAAAAAAATACTTATTAAAATATAAAAGATAAATTTTGAATTGAAAAGGGCGAACTGCTTACAAAACAGTAGAATTTTTGACCAAGAATTAATTTTCAGTTAAAATAATTTATTTACAGTTTTTTTCAATTAAAAAAATTTATTTTCTGTAAAGAAAAACGAATTTTCAACTGAAATCTATTTTTTAAAACATAAATAGAATCGTCAAATTTTCAGTTAAAAAAAGTTAATTGTTTGTAAAGAAAAACCAATTTTTCACTAGAAAGATCTATTTTTTGAAACAAAAATAGAACCGTCAAATTTTGAGTTTAAAAAATTAATTTTAAGTTAAAAAACATTAATTTTCAGTTAAACAAATTAATTTTCTGTAAAGAAAAACGAATTTTCAACTGAAAAATCTATATTTTGAAACAAAAATAGAGTCGTCAAATTTTCAGTTTAAAAAATTAATTTTCTGTAAAGAAAAATGAATTTTCAACTGAAAAATCTATATTTTGAAACAAAAATAGAATCGTCAAATTTTCAGTCTAAAAAATTAATTTTCTGTAAAGAAAAGCGAATTTTCAACTGAAAAATCTATATTTTGAAACAAAAATAGAATCGTCAAATTTTCAGTTTAAAAAATTAATTTTCTGTAAAGAAAAACGAATTTTCAACTGAAAAATCTATATTTTGAAACCAAAATAGAATCGTCAAATTTTCAGTTTAAAAAATTAATTTTCAGTTAAAAAAAATTAATTTTCAGTTAAAAAAATTAATTTTCAGTTACAAAATTAATTTTCAGTTAACAGAATTAATTTTCAGTTAAAAAAATTAATTTTCAGTTTAAAGAATTAATTTTCAGTTTAAAAAAATTATTTTTCAGTTAAAAAATTAATTTTCAGTTCAAAAAATTAATTTTCAGTTCAAAAATTAATTTTCCGTTAAAAAAATTATTTTTCAGTTAAAAAAATTAATTTTCAGTTAAAAAAATTAATTTTTAGTTAAAAAAAATTAATTTTCAGTTAAAACAAATTAATTTTCAGTTAAAAAATTAATTTTCAGTTAAAAAAATTAATTTTCAGTTAAAAAAATTAATTTTCAGTTTAGAAAATTAATTTTCAGTTAAAAAAATTAATTTTCAGTAAAGAAAAACGAATTTTCAACAAAATAATATATTTCTTGAAACAAAAATAGAATCGTGAAATATTCAGTTTAAAACGATAATTTTCAGGAGAGGAAAATTAATTTTCCACCAGCTGAATTCAATAAAAAATTGCGAATTCTTTAGAGCACAGTTGAATTTTCAACAAAAAAGTTGATTTTCAACCAAAAATTATTTTTCTACCATAAAATATAAATTTTCCACGAATATACGATTTTTCCAAGCAGTCGAATTAAATAAAAAAAACATCGAATTTCATTATAATAATTAATTTTTAATAAAAAAATCTATTTTTTGATCAAGAAAAGAAATTTTCAAATTACAAAAATTTTTTAAATTAATTTTCGGACAAAAAACACGAAATTTAAACAAAATGTTTAAATTTTCAAATAAAAATCCATTTTTTGAAAAATCTACAATAAGGTTCAATTTTCAACTCGAAAATATGAATTTTTAACAAAGAAAAATTAATTTTCTGCCAAATTTTGAATCTTTAAAGCAAAAAGTATGAATTTTTCAGAAAAAATATTAATTTCCGACCAAAAAAGACGATTTTTTTTTTACTACAAAAGTTCAATTATTAGGTAAAAATGGTAATTTTCAACTAAAAATTGAATAGTTACATTTTTAGTTAAGAAAATTGGTTTTTTAACCAAAAAGAAAATCATTTTCAACAAAATAGCTCAATTTTTATAGACGACCTATTTCATATGGAAACAGATTTTTAAATTAAATCAATAAATAAATTATTCGACCCTCAAAAAATTGTCCATTTTAAGAAAGATGTTATTACATATTTTAATTTCAAATAAGTTCAGTTTTTATTTGTAGGCATCTAAAAAAAGAAAAAGACCAATATATATATATATTTTAAACTTATAGATATATTTAATTCGCTCTATTAAGTAATTTTGATACAAAATTACATCCCTTATTGTACTAGATTAAAATTTTAAATAATTAAAAGTCCGCTCAAAATAAAAAAAGCTCCGTCTAAATATAAAAAAGTGGCTCTTCCAACTCATTTATTTTTACAAATTTATTAATTTGTCCCAAATCACAGATAATTTACTTAAAATAAAAAAAACAAATTCGGAATAAATCATAATTTAAGTTCTTTATTTACATAGAACATTTAAATTTAATTACAAATTTATTGAAGATTACAAAAATCAAGAATCCAATGACCTAATTTGTATAACACAGCACTCAAATTTAAAAAAAAGAAAAGCATCTGAGTCTCCTTGCTTCTAATTTTTCTTATTTAAAAAAAAATTTTAATGAAGAAAAAAAATTTTTTATTTGGGAAATATTTGTGGTTTTTCATACTTTTATTATTATTAAAAAAACATTTAATATAAAATCTTAAAGTTTTCAAAAGTAGACATAAAATTTCTAAACGAAATTTTCAACAATTTGCATTTTCCCTTTTGTTTTCACTGCAAATGGAATTTAACAAAAAAGGCCAACTTCCAAGTAAAAAATGTCAATCTCAAAAAATGGAAAAGTTACATTTTCTGTTGAAAAATTAATTTTATGCATCACGAACTGAATTTTTTAAACAAAAAATAATAATTTTCTACGAAAAAAATTGAATTTTAGATACAAAAAGACGCTTTTTTCCATCTAAATGATGAATTTTTAACTAAATTTTTTAATTCTCTACCAAATAGTTCCATTTTTGTCCAAACAGGATAACTTTTCTGATAAAAGATGGATTCTGAATTAGATAAAAATAAACTAAAAAAATATTTAAATTTAGAATAAAAAATTAGGGCTTAACAAAATTGTTGAATTTTTAAACAAACAGATGCATTTTAATCCAAGAAAAATATAATTTCGCCAAAAAAGCGAATTTTTAAACCCAACAAACAAACTTACAAAAAAAGAGTTAAACTTTAAACTGAAGAGTTACATTTTTATTCAAAAAAGATGAAAATTCTCCTAACACGGATGAATTAAACAAATTTTTTTTAATATTTAAATTTTGATCCAAAACTGGTCCTATTTTCGAAATTTTTATCCTTAATTATTCAGATACGAAATTCTTTAATTCAAAATAAAATTCTTGAATTTTAGTCGCTTTGAATTATAATTTATACAATTTTAATTGACCGACTTTTCAAAATTTTATATGGAAAATATTTCCTTTTTAAGTTTTTGCACTTTTCCTATTTTCCTATAATCTCAAATCATTGAAATTCGCGAATCTTACAATTAAAATTTTTTTTTTAAATTATACAATTTCAAATCGTTTCTAAAAAAATTCTTCAATTTTCAAAATTTAATCTAAAAGTGTTAATAATTTCTTAAAAATTTTAGGTTAGGTTAGAATTTGACATCAAAAATTGGCATTTTAAAGCAAAAATCATAATTTGATCAAGATATAGAACCTTTTAACATTTTCAGATTATGTTAGTGTTTTCCTTTTGAAATTCATGTTCTGAATTTATTGCTCTTTTTAATTTAATAAAAGATTCCCTGTATTTATTAACCGTTTTAGGTTATGTTAGTTAAAATGGTTTAAAATAAAATTCATTAAGGATCGAACAAGATTTGTCAGTTTTGAACAGTTTTAGCTTATTTTAACATTTGTTAAAATTATTTGGTATTTTTTTTTTTTATAAAAAATTGTCATATTTCAAAGACTATTTAAAATTTTCAAGAACTTAAGGTTATGCTGGAGTGTTTTGGGCCTTTGGGAGAGTGGCTCTGTTTTTGTCGGAAATTGTTATTTTTTATTTAAAAAATTTGATTTCAAAGAAGATTTACAATTTTGAACAATTTTAGGTTATGTTAGTTGAAACTTGAATTTTAAAAGGAAAAGCATTATAAATAGAACAAAATTCGTAATTTTTTTGTACATTGTCAGATTATGTTAGTGTTTTCCTTAGGAAATTGATGTTCTGAATTTATTGGTACTTTTAATTTAGAAGAATTATATTTAAAAAAATATTCCTTGAATCTATTAACAGTTTTAGGTTATGTTAGTTAAAATAGTTTAAAATAAAAATCATCAAGGATCGAACAAGATTTGTCATTTTTGAACAGTTTTAGCTTATTTTAACATTTGTTAAAATTATTTGGTATTTTTTTAAATAAGAAATTGATATATTTAAAAAAATATTTAAAATTGTCAAGAACTTAAGGTTATGCTGGTGTGTTTTGGGCCTTTGGGATAGTGGCATTGTTTTTTGTCGGAAATTGCTATTTTTTAATTTAAAAAATTTGATTTCAAATAAGATTGACAATTTTGAACAATTTTAGGTTATGTTAGTTAAAACTGGAATTTTAAAAGAAAAAGCATTACAAATACAACAAAATTCGGAATTTTTTAAAAACATTTTTAGATTATATTAACGTTTTTTCCTATTTAGAAATTGATTATCTTAAACACGATTAGATATTTATGGTTCAAAATTTCTGAACCATTTTAGGTTACCTTAGTATTTTACACCAAAAAATAGGAGATTTTAGAACAAAAACCCTTATCAGTAGAAAAAGATTCAGAACCTATTATCAGTTTTGGATTATGACAGGACATTTGGGCGAAAATTTTATTTTTAATGAAAAAAGATATGTACATTTTAAAGAAAGATTCATAATTTTTATGAATTTGAGGTTATGTTAGTGTTTTATACGTTTTATACTAAAATTTGCTTTCTGAAACAAAAATCACTGTGATCTGAATATAGAATATAATATAATATAAAAATAAACAATAAACAATAAAATATCATATTTCACCAGTAATCGGTTTAAAAAAAAGAAAATCATCCAATTTTAAAGGAAATTCAATTTGGAATTATTCCTTTTACGTTAGTGTTTTTCCTAGAAATAAGATTTTTTTATGTCATTATTTTTAAGATTATTATAGAGTCATTAAATTCACAATTCGTATACAATTTTAGTTTATGTTACTTATGCAACCATTTTAGGTTACGTTAGCGTTTTACACGAAAAATTAGAATTTTAATACAAAAATCCTTATTATTTCGAAAATACTTAGAATCCTTAAACAATTTTGGATTATCCTAGTGTTATTTGTCGAAAATCAGAATAGAAAAAAATATTTACAACTTTTAACAATTTGAGGCTATGGTAGCGTTTTACACCAAAATATTTTTTTTTTGTAATAAAAATCATTATAGGTTGAACAAGATTGGAAATTTTTGAACTTTTTCAGACTGTATTCGCGTTTCTCACAAATCATCAGATTTCAAAGGGACATAACTTCTAAACAATTTTAGGTTACGTTAGCGTTACACCAAAAATGAGAATTTTGATACAAAAATCCTTATTGTTTGAAAAATATTTAGAATGCTTCAACAATTTGGGTTAGTGTTATTTGTCGGAAATTGGTATTTTTAATTTTTTAAATATATATTTTAAAGAAAGATTTATAACTTTTAGCAATTTGAGGCTATGGTAGCGTTTTACACCAAAAGTTGGTATTGTAAAACTAAAATAATTACAGTGGGAACAAGATTTGCAATTTTTCAACTTTTTGAGATTGTATTAACGTTTCTCACAAATCAACAGATTTCAGAGGGAAATAATTTGTAAAGAATTTTAGTTTAGTTTAGCGTTTTACACCAAAAATTAGAATTTTAATACAAAAATCCTTATTGTTTGAAAAATATTTAGAATTCTTAAACAATTTGGGTTAGTTTTATTTGTCGGACATTGGTATTTTTAATTATTTAAATATATATTTTTTAAAGAAAGATTTACAACTTTTAACAGTTGGAGGCTATGGTAGCGCGTTTTACACCAAAAGCTTTTTTTAAACAAAAATCATTACAGCTCGAACAAGATTTGAATTTTTTCAACTTCTTTAGATTGTATTAACGTTTCTCACAAATCATCAGATTTCAAAGGGACATAATTTATAAACAATTTTACGTTACGTTGGCGTTTTACGCAAAAAATTAGAATTTACGTACAAAAATCCTTATTGTTTGAAAAATATTTAGAATCCTTAAACAATTTGGGATTAACTTAGTGTTATTTCATGGAAATTGGTATATTTAATTTTTTTTAATATATATTTTTAAAGAAAGATTTAAAACTTTTAACAATTTGAGGCTACGGTAGCGTTTTACACCAAAAGCTGGTGCTGTAAAACTAAAATCATGGCAGTGGGAACAAGATTTGCAATTTTTCAACTTTTTCAGATTGTATTAATGTTTCTCACAAATCAACAGATTTCAAAGGGAAATAATTTGTAAAGAATTTTAGGTTAGTTTAGCGTTTTACACCAAAAATGAGAATTTTAATACAAAAATCCTTATTGTTTGAAAAATATTTAGAATTCTTAAGCAATTAGGGTTAGTGTTATTTGACGGAAATTGATATTTTTAATTATTTTTAAATTTGTATGTATTATTTAATTAATTAATTAATTTAATTGGTATATTTAATTTTTTTGAATATATATTTTTTAAAGAAATATTTACAACTTTTAACAATTTGAGGCTATGGTAACATTTTTCACTAAAAGCTGGTGTTGCAAAACTAAAATCATTAGAGTGGGAACAAGATTGGAAAATTTTCAACTTTTTCAGATTTTATTAACGTTTCTCACAAATCAACAGATTTCAAAGGGGCATAATTTCTTAACAGTTTTAGGTTAAGTTGCTTTTTACACCAAAAATTACAATTTTAAAACAAATTTCATTATAATTTTAATCTGATTTAGTATTTGTTAACAGTTTTGTATTATGTGAAGGTTTTTCATCTAAAATTGATATTTTCAATAAAAAAAATGTTGTTTCAAAGGATTCACAACTTTGAACAATTTTAGGTTATGCTTGCTTTTTGCACAAAAAATTGATATTTTAGCCTGTTAGTATAAAAATTCTTCTCATTTGAAAAAGAATAAGCAGTTTTGGATAATCTTAGTCTTATTTGTCCAAAATAGTTATTTTAATTTAAAAAAATTTAAAGAATGTGTTTTAAAACAAGAATCAATATAGTTTAAACAAGGATTGCATTTTTTAAAAACTTTTTCAGGGTGTGTTAACATTTTTCACAAAACATTAGATTTCAAAGGGACGCAATTTCTAAACAATTTTAGGTTACGTTGCTTTTTACACAAAAAAATTGTAATTTGAAGACAAAAGTTCTTATAATTGGAATCAGATTTACAACCTTCTAATGATTTTGGATTATTTTAGCGTCTTCCATTGAATATCTGTATTTTCAATAAAAATTTTTAAAAGAGGATTCACAACTTTGAACAATTACAGGTTAGGTTAGCGTTTTACCCAAAACCGTTTCAGGTTCTATTAACGTTTTTTGAAGGAAATCGCCCATTGTAAACCATTTTCTATCATACGTCAAGGACATGTTTTCCATTAAAACTTATTGGTATTTAAAATTTGTTTTAAATTATATTTCAAGCAGAAATTGCAACATTTTTTTTAACAATTTTAGGTTATGTTATTTAAAATTGTTGTTTAAACCAAAAATAATTATAGATCGAAGAAGATTTGTCACTTTGGAACATTTTCAGGGTATATTAACATTTCATGACGATTTCGACAGGAAATCGGTTATTTTAAATAAAAATCACTATATTTTTAAAGTTTATAATTTTAGATTTGATAATTATAATTAGATTTGGAATCTTTTTAAAATTTTTTTAACATTAAGATCATTAGATTTGGAAGGAACTTTGACATCTGTAAATAATTTTCTGTTATGCTATCTTACTGTTTTTCATCGGAAATTATTAGTATTTCTATAAAAAATGGTTAAATTTTTAAAATATTTAAAATTGTCAAGAATTTTAGGTTATGTTGATGTATTTTGGAATTGTTTTGTTTTTCGTCGGAAACTGATATTTTTTACTAAAAAATTGTATTGTAAAGAAGATTCAGAATTTTGCACAATTTTAGGTTATGTTAGTTAAAATTTGAATTTTTAAACAAAAAACTTTACAAATCGAACAAGATTCGTAATTTTTTAAAAACATTTTCAGGTTATATTAACGTTTTTTCTTATTCAAAAATTAAAAAAAAATTAAATCCCAGATTATTAAATATTAATCTATATCATCAATTTTGGATTCTATTAGGAAATTCCTAAAAAAATGTATTTTTAATT
>JAWWLR010012789.1:0-11412 GCA_035041075.1 Acraspis erinacei
GATGAGGTCACAGTGGACGAAGTGACTACTAGTGGGAAAAGTAGTGACTTCGTCCACTGTGACGTCATCAGCTTAGAAATCGACAACTTCATCCACTCTCGACAATCTCCTTAGCCGCATTTCTATCGCGGATTATTGGACAAAGTTTAATGTGCATCTCGCGGAATCGCCTACTTCTCCTACTCGTTCCACAATATACTATTTACATTTATTTGTAGAAAGAAGAATAAATTTCAAAATCGAAGAATCCCGAAAAAAGAAAACCTTTTACTGCATTGAAAGCTTGTTGCAAAAAGAAATGTTTTGAAACTATTTCTCTAAGTGCACAAGAAAAGTTTCATTCAAAATGTTGGGAATTGGAAGATTACCATAAGCAGTCCATGCTACCTAATACGTTAATGAAGTGCAATGATCCGAAACAGGTTAATGCTCATGAACTTTGACGAGTAGTAACAAGGAAATTTTTCTTTTCCACTGCTGAAAATGAAATCCCTGCATGCAACAAATTTGCAAAGGATGTTTTACATTTTTTGTTTTCTGTGTTTTCCTGTTCGGGGTCATTCATATGTTCAACGTGACCCGAATTTTATATTCGCAGAAAAAGAAAAAATTAGAACACAGCGAAATAACAGAGGAGTACATTAAATTAATAAGAAACAGTCAAAATCCTCCGTTTACTGTAGTAAAGTTTGATCATAATCTTTTACGCGATCATAAAAAGTCATTTAAGAAGATTTTGCAGCACCCTAAGGACATGAAAATAAGGCAAGGCTACGTTATACACTATTTACCAAATGGAAACGTTCAAGTTTTTGACAATTGCAATGAAAAAAATCGTTCTGAATTTAAAATTGAACCGAAAATGAAACCTACGATAATAGAAAGAAATACCCCTGCAGCCGTTGGAAAAACTGAAGCCAAAATGAAAGATGACAAAAGCCTACTTAGGTATCTGACACGAAAAGGAAAATGTCTTTTACTGAATACTTTGAGTCAATAACGAACAGCAAAGCGAGCGATGATTTGTACAAATTCGTTGAAAAAGAAATCAAATTTATGAGTGTTTTGACAAATTACTTTCGTTAAATTGTTATTTGCTAAGAGATTTAATTAATATCGTACTAAAATAAAAAACTCCTAGCGCTGACATTAACTAAAATCATCACAACTCCTAAACTATTAATTATTTTGATCTAAGACTTCAAAAAACTTTATCATAGTTTTATCCGAATTTTTGTCATGAGAAGTCTTTGCTTGCTCAAAATTCGCTAGATAAACGAAACGCTGGAAGTTACAAGAGTACAATTCATGATGAGCAGCAGAAAAAAAATGATTAAAAATTTTTATTTTAAATTCCTGTTCCTCTATGAATTGAAGGGTACCCGAAGGTATGTTGGCTGAAAATTTAGTTTAAAAATTCCAAAAACTGACGAAAAGAGCACGTGTTGAAGTATAAAACGGATTGAAATCGACTTTTTCAAAAAAGTAAGTTTTTCGGCTCTAAGTTTTAAACTAAAGAAGTTACAACTATCTGTCTTAAGAAAAAAAGATGCGCAATCAAATTTCACTTTCATACATATCTTTTAAAAATTAAAATTCGAATTTTTTTTAAAGCCTCCAGGGGACTTCGTTTTCGCATGAGAAACTTGCATGTGCCCTTATTGCATTCGGACTGTCATTTTTGGGCTGTACATTATTTCGAACCAAAAAAGTAATTTTTTTCCCACTGTGCGTCCGCGTGGGATTTGGGAACCAAGCGTGTACATGCCTTTATATTATGTGAGAATAGTCGAAATTATTTCGTAATAATTAGAACATATCGAAATGCTTAATAATATTTCAGAATTTTTTGGAATAATTTGAAGTGTCAGGAATATTGAGAATACTTATACCTTCTCTGGTAGGTTTTCTTCTTAAGTATCCTGGATTCCCTTCTTGTTGAATCTGATCATTTCGGGTCACGCTTGAAGGTGAACATCCTTTGGAAAATTGCTCACACCTCACATTGTGTTTCTTCCCAAGATCTAAAACTTCCGTAAACAGAGAAATGTAAAAAAAATATATAAAACTCATCTATCTGCTCCTGACAAACATATAGATATTAACCTTGTGAATTTGGTTGTTTAGAAAATTTTTGAATATCAGGTATAGTTCGATCCAAATTAAGAACCTCCTGCTCTCTTGAATTTGGATTATAACTCTGTTTTTGCTTGTCTTTATTAGTTGTCATTCTTTCAGGGTTGATATTTTTTTTTAAATTATATGATGCGTCTGTAAAAACAAAAGCATAATCTTTGTAGATAAAACTCATCATATCAGAAACAAATGATCCAGATGTTGACTGAGGTTCAACATATGTCAAGAATGAGAAAAGGATTAGGATTCTGGACTTACCAATTTCTTTAAAGAAAAGCATAAGGTTAAGCACAAGAGCACAAAAGAAGAGCCTCATTCTCTTTCGGCGTAGATCAAACGTACTGGTTTAGAATTGCGTAACTGAATGCTAATGAGTTTTGAAGAAACGGCGCGCTAATTTATATATGCTATCGTTTGTAGATAGCGAGGAGGAAAATGGGTAGGGCTTTATAGCAACACTTTATGGCATTTTATTTATTTTTCGTGAAACACAATCAATTTTTAGGAGGTGGATGGAAAATTAGGGTGATGTAGGCTCTATATTTTTTTATTTTCTGAGACATTTTCCTTTATCCTTACAGATAACGAAATGCTACAGAGTTGCTAATTGCTTCATAACTGCATAATATGATGAGGGCCAACGTAATACAATGTTATTATTAAAATATTATTAATATTATATTTTCTTGTATTTGGAATACCAATTAGCAAAAACTCGCCAGAATCCAACAAGAAAGTTAACATATGCGAATCTTTAGAGAAAGTTTTTATACAAAAACTGCAGATATTTTAGCTGTGTTTAGTGCTTGCTTACAAAATAAGTTTTTCAAATTATTTAAAAGAGACACATTTTTAACAAAAAAAATACTGTCGACAAAGAAAGATATATTTTTAACAAAGGATGTATATTCTTAATCAGACAAGAATAATTTTATAAACAAATTTAAATTTTAGCATTTTCGAGCAAATGAAAAAAGCTGAAATGAAAAACAGTCGGAATTTCAAAAGCTGCGGTTTCTTATTTGACCAGAACTTTGCTTCCCGTTAGCAAATATATTTATTTTTCATTCAGGAAGCAAAGAGGTATTACATTATGCAACATGACAAAAAATATCAAGCTTAAAAATAATACAAATAACTTTTAAAATGCAAAGGCAAATCAGACAAATCAAATTTTATATTTGATATGGTAATTTTGTAAGCTTAAAAAGGGAAGTGGTATATTGTGTCGTACCCTATTCCTTTCCCAACTTTATGATCAAAAAGTGTTTTCTATTCGTGCATCAACTTTGAGTTACGTCCATTAAAAAGCACTGAAAAACGGGTTAGTTGAGCGAACTATTTAGTTAGTTGATAATGCTATTTTATTAGTTCGCACAACAATTCCATTAGTTGCAGTGACTATTCAGTTAGTGCCAGCAACTAAGTAAATTGTTGTTCCTACTAATAAAATAGCAGTACCATATTTACAAACTAAATAGTTTTTCTAGCTAACCATTTATTTCAGTCAGATTTTTCAAATATTATAAATGAGTATAACTTACTTAATGTTGAATAAAGTCTATTAATATTATAGGTCAATCGATTTCTCTCGAATCGAGAAATATTTTCCGTTTTTGAATCACTTTTTAATTTTGCTGGTGAAAAAAATTTCTCTAACAAAAACATAAAAAATATTTCGAAAATTTTGTCGCATAGCTTCCGCTAAGAGGAAGCAAAAAGAGAAATTCGCTGAAAAACTGGGAAAAAGGAGAACAGGCCAAAAGGAGTGAAGTCTGATATTGAATAAGATTTAAATAGCATTGATTATTTACATGCCAAAAATCAATAATTTTATTTAAAAGGAAAACATTAATTATCATGGTTGCATTGTAATAAATTATGGTTTTATTTTTTTGGGGGACATCTTTTATTACAAAACTACTGCTTCAAATTTATACAATAATCAGATAATAAATAAATGTTAAAAACTTTTTTTTATTTAAAGAAATTTTTTGGTAGAAAGAGTAAATTTGTATATAATCTTCTCACTATTAAAAGAAACCATGATTGAAAACATTCAACAATTCTTTGAAAATTATAACTAATTTCGGCTTAACTTATAGACTATCTGTAAAAAGATCTCGAATAAATATTTCTGCAGGCTTAAATATTTTTTGATTACAAAATCAGGTTTTTATTTGAAATTCAACCATAATTTATATACTTTTGATTCCCAAAAATAAAAAGAATAACGTGGCTTTTTCCATTAAAAAAGTAACTATACTTGTAATATTATTAGTAAATAATTTATGATATATGAAACTGATAACTTCTTCGCATAGAGCTTATTTAAGCGAGATTTTAGTGATCTCATTCTTATCAAATTATGATAAGGTTAGCTGAAGTTAAATGGGAAAATTACGGAAATAAACTTCATGATCGTATGGAATTTTTCGGTTGAATTTAAAAAAAACGACTAGACGTGAAACGAATATGAGACTACGAAAATCACATTAAGAAATATTTTGATTTGAATGCTTTAAAATCTTTAAAACTTGTATGATTTTTTTTCAGAATTTTCTATTTTTAATCCCATCACAGGAAATATTTTTGCTTCTGCTATAAAATTTAGCTTTTCGGATTTATTATAAAAAAAGATAAAAACAGAACT
Organism: Acraspis erinacei; assembly: GCA_035041075.1. Classification (NCBI taxonomy): domain Eukaryota; kingdom Metazoa; phylum Arthropoda; class Insecta; order Hymenoptera; family Cynipidae; genus Acraspis; species Acraspis erinacei. The sequence goes on from JAWWLR010012789.1 coordinate 4,790, forward strand.
ACTCGTATGTTCGAGTCGGTCACAAAAAATGTTTAAACAACTTTTACAATTTAAATTTAATTATTTAAAATAGTTATTGACATGTAGGAAAGCATTAGCCATTTGTCTAACTACTTTATTTTTAAAAAACTTTCGATAAAATCCATTATTCATAAATATAAAGAAAAGTTCTGTACAATTTGAAATCATTAAAGGTTAATTATAAATAAAAAATCTTTATTCTATTCTATTAATTCGGTTTGCATATCAGCTTCACCTAATAGTGTAAATAGAGGATTGGAAAGTAGATAAGGATAATAGATTTTTATTTATTTACCTTGAAACTGTTTTCAATTTAGACGTGTATATTGGAAAGATTACTTTTGGATAATTATTGTGAAATAGGTTTTTATGAGCATAAAATTAATGATTATGTGATATTAAATTTCATATGAAACGCTTTAAATTGATAAAATTTAAAGTAAAACTATTGCGATTTTAATTTTTAAAAATGAGCTTTAAACCAAAGAGTTTAATTTTCTACAAAAAGGTCCATTTTTCAACAGGAAATAAAATACTTCAATTTCCAGTTCGAAAAATTAATTTTTTAAGAAAAAATATGAATTTTCATCAAAGGAATGAATTTTCTACTATCATCCTTTCAACTTGTACCAAATAATAGAATATTAATTTTTTCACCAATAAAATTTTTGTTTAATTAACTAGTTGAAATTTCTACAAACTAGTAGAAATTTCAAAAAAATAATATTATCTCTTAATGAGATATTTAACTGTACACATTTGAATAAAAAATAATCTAATATTAATAAAAAATATTTGGGTTTCCTTATTGGATTTTATTAATTCAGTTCGCAAATTAACTTCTCGTAGACGCGTACATAGCAGATTGGAAAATAGATAAGATTACGTACACTAAGGAGTTTTTTTCCTATGGAAATTGTTTTCAATCTTCCGTTATAGTTTGAGGTTGAATGCGTCATTATAATAACTATTCGTATGAGAAACAATAAATTTTAGACGCTTTGGTTCGTTTCAGAGTTTTATTAGGCATATTTTCTACAATAATATTATATCTACGAATTATTTTTATTTTAATCCATATCAAAATAAATTTAAGTAAATATGAGAAAATTTAATCCTTTAATTTTTAATTTTTAAACAAATTGATGAACTGAAAAAAAATTATTAGTTGAGCCAACTATTTAGTTAGTAAGATATAGTACTGCTACTTTCTTATTTGATACTACTATTTCATTGGTTGCTACACAAATTCCATTAGTTGCAGCGACTATCCAGTTAGTAACCCCAACTAATTAAATGGTTGTCCCGACTAACAAAATAGGAGTAACATATCTTACTAACTGAATAGTTGGCCCAACTAACCATTTTTTCAGTATAATATTTTCTCAATGAGAGAATATGTGAATATTAAAAATTAAATTAATATTGTAAAATAAGTTCTAATGTTCTTGTAAAAATGTCTCAATTAATTTTCAGTATCATGACTGCAATAATTACAAATGAAGGAAATTAATTAAATGTTAAATTAAATGTTGTGTTTCCAAGATGAAAAGATTAATTTAAAAAAATTATTAACATTATAAAATTATATTATATTATTATTATATTATAATAATTAAATTATTAATTTTTTACCAATAGTCGAATTTTCAATAAAATGTTCTTTTGTGAAAGCTAATTTTTTAAATCGATTTTATCGGGGATACAAAACATAATTTTTAACTTTTAAAAAACTGGTATAGGCTTCAACAAAATGTATTATTTTATGAAAAATACGCATATTTATGAATTTTTTAGCTTAAAATTCAACTCTTGCATTTTTGCTTGAAAATTAATCTACTTTACTTCAAATTGGAATTGTTCTGTAGAAAAATTTTATTTTTGGATAAAAATTAATTTTTTAATTTGGCATTTGAATTTTTTGTTTAAAATTCATCATTCTGGATGAACGTTGCATTTTTGTTTAAATATGTAGATTTTTAAGCTTTAAAATTTCAACTATTAGGTAGAAATTTGAGCTTTTTTCATGACTTTTTCTGTTTGTTAGAAAATTACTATTTTAACCGAAAACTTGTATTTCTTGGTAGAAAATTCATTTCCTAAACTGACCATTTAACTGATCTAATTAAAATGTTATCATTTAAGCTTATAGTTTATTTTCTTTTATAAAAATTGTAGCTTTTCTTGTTTCAAATGCAACTGTTTCATGGATAATTAACCAGTTTTTGTTTAAATAGTTAACTTTTTATGAGAAAATTAATCTTCATTATTTGAATTTAACTGTTTTTATTTTGAATTCGAAATCTTTGTCTGTATGAAATTTTAAGAGTTCAATTTTTCGTTACAATTTTTGTATTCTTTGCTTAAAATTTTTACGGTTTCGGTAAATGACCATTTGTTTTAGTTAAAAATGAACTTTTTTAATTGCGGATTTAACTATTCCATTTTTTTTATTCAATTTAATTTTTTTGATAAAAACTCAACTATTTGGTTGAAAATTGACTTCATTTAATTTAGAATTCAATAATTAGTTCAAAATGTAGGATTAAAAAAGAAAATTATTATCTGCTAATAATTTTTTTAAATAAAAGCTAATAAATTTTCGCATCGAACTGTCATGCCCGATTAAAAAAAATTTCTTGTTTTTTGTTTGTCTATTTAATAAAAAAAATGAAAACAAAAAATACTTGACCTTTGAAATATACCGGTTTAAAAAAAAATTCTATGATTCAATGAAAAATACGTAGAAAACTCAAAGGAACTATCCAAAAAAAATTTCCAATAACAATGCAAATTTTTAAAAATTTACTGAACTTGTTATAAACAAATCAGTAAATTAAAATGGCTTCGTGGGGATTGGCGGCAATTCATCACTTACTTAGCATTAAATTTAAACAATTTATGGACAAAAAGAGTTTTTGAATTAAATTAATAAAAATTAATAAATAATTTGTTATTTTAAAAGAAATTTGTATAAACAAGTATCCATATCAGGTTTTTATGATGGAACAAATAAAGTTTTTAATGTGGAATCGATCATATATTACTTGGAAATATAACCTAAGTATCATATTTGGTCATGAAATAAAAGTTAATAATTGTTTAAACTAACTTAATTAACAAATGCACTATCTGGCTTTTTCTGGAGACACAAATTTGATTTTTTCGATGCAATTAACTTTAAATAAATAGCTTTTAATAACAAATTAATAACACATTTTTAACTTTTTTCGATATTTCGATAACGATCCACTATTTTTATTTTTATTAACAATAGAGTAAAAAATTTTTGTGGGCTAATGCATTTTTAAACTAAATTTCTTTTCTTGTGGAATATAATCAAGATTACTTAAAAGTAATTCCGTGTCATAAGATGATAAAAATTTATTATTTAAAAAATGCTTATTATTACTACTTGAATTCCTTTGTCGCTTAATGGAATTAATTGGTTTATTTTGAAAATAAAAGTTATCGAAATATTAAAAAAATAATGTGTTACTAACAGTTTATTATACAGAATAAAAGTTCAAATGCTGACAAAGAGCCAAATAATGCAATTTTTAATTAAGTTTAGTTAAACAATTATCCAATGTTAACGATTCATAGAAAAAAATCATTGCGAATTCAACTATTTCGTTGAAAAATCATATATTTTGTTGAAAAATCGTATTTTTTTTATAGAAAACTAATCTTTTTCTTTGCTAAAAACATCTGTTTCTAATAAAAAAAGTTGAGTTTTCAAAAAAATAGGTAAATTTTCAGTTAAAAATTTAATTTTTTAAGAAATCAACACTTATTTTCAACAAATAAGTCAATTAAGAATTTCTTAAAAATTCTTTTTCATGAGTTAAAAATTAATTTTTTTAACAAAAATTTAACTATTACATTTTTGGTTGAAATTTCTCTTCTTTATTTAAAAATTTAAGTATTTTGTGGAAAGTTTGACTTTTTTGTTAAAAATATATCTTCTTGATAATTGGGGAGGATTATTTTTAATAAAAATACAATTTTATGTCAAAGAAATTAACTTACTGATTGAAAATTCAAGTATTTTGTTAAAAGTTCACCTTTTTTAAATTAATCTTCTTTGTTAAAAGTTCATCTTTTTGGTTAAAAATTCAACCCCCTTTTTAAAAATTAAACTATTTTGTTGAACATTATTTTTTAGACTGTATATGTAACTATCCCGATTGAATATTCCATATTTTTAGTTCAACATTTCAATGAATGAAACCAAAATTAAATGTACTTTCAAAAAATATGTAAAACAAATTTTGTATTACTTTTTGAAATACATAATTGCTCTCACCGTTTTTTCTCATATCTTACGTCATTTCGCTTAAAATTTGAATTATTTTTTTTTATAGAATTTTCGATCAATAAAACCGAAATGGTCCATTCAAACATATCAGAAAAGAGTTTCGATACATTTTCCAATACGAAAAAATTCTTCTTACTAAGAAATTTAAAAGTAGACAAATCAATAAAAAGGAAATAATTTTCAACAAAAAATATTTGGATTTTTTGGTATTTTGCTTATATTAATTTACTTGGCATATAATTTTATTTGTACATGCGTAAATAGGTATAGGTAGATGATTGGTAATTAGATAAGAGAATATACACTACATTAATTTTTGTTTATTTTCCTTTAATTTTTTTCTATCTTCTGAGATAGCGATGTGCTATCAACGTTTTTAATATTTTATAACTGCTTTATAATTTGCGCTGAACCGCGATATTAAAATAACTATTTGTATAGCAAATAATACATTTTAGATGCTAGGTTTGGAAAAATACTGTTCGTGAAGTAAAAAATGAATTCCGTTTATGATAATTGAACAGAATCTGCTGATTTTTTATTTTTATTTTTAAAACAATGCGCTGCCATTTTTTTCAGTTTTAACTTTTTGAAATTTTGCGAAAAAGTTTGGAAAGATGCTAGTAAAACCTATTAATTAATTAAAATTAATTATTTTAGAATTGGATTATTGAATTATTTTAGAATTGAATTATATTTAAAATTAAAATATATTTTGGATAAAGTATCATCAACTACCTTTTTTGTCGAAACTTTATACTTTAATTTGAGAATTTGTTTCGTAGTTCAAAAAACAAAAAATTTTTTGCTGCAAATTTTTTTTTTTTTTTTTTTTGTAAAACTGAACGATTTTGATGAAAAATCATGTATTTTGACGAAAATTAGTATCTTTTATAGAACATTATTTCTAAAAAATGTATGGTAAAATTTGAATTTTATGGTTAAAAAAGCAACTTTTTTGTCTGAATTTATTATATACTTTGCATGAAACATGCAAATATTTGGTTCAAAATTTAAATTTTTTGATTGAAAAATCTCCATTTTAGTTGAAAATTCATTTCTTTGGTTGACTGTTAACCTCTTTGGTGCAAATCAGTTTTTTAAAGTTGAAATTTATATTTTTCACCTGAGAATTTAACTATTCCATTATCACTCATTTACATTTTTGTTCACAAATCTAACTCTTTAGTTAAAATTTATCTTCTTTATATAAAAATTCAAATATTGATTAAAAATCCAATAATTTTTGAAAATTCAATGTTTTCTAAAAGAGCTAACCTAGGGATTTCAACCTAATGTATGATACCTGCCACTCAGGTAAGATTGTAGTATAGTAAATTTAATTCATTGAAGCAAATAAATTTTTGATTACTCTATTACAATAAACAAAGTTGATAGAAAAATACCATAAATACAATATTAACAGTGCATAATGTATTTATTTTAAAAATAATTAAAAAGTAAACATAATTTTGAAGCACACACTTTTGAATTATAGAATGATGTTTACGAAGCATCAATTTTGACACAAAACCGCTCAAACGTTACATTATTATTACTGTTTGTTGTAGCATTATTGATTTGAGCCAGCTCTCGACCCTCGTGAACCATCTTCCCTCATGACAATTTTTTGCTTATTTCTGTTTTTCTTCTGATGTCTAGATGCTGTTCTAGATTGATCAACATCCATATCCTCTGATGATGTGAAAGGTGGAGGAAGAGGATTAGGAATACCTCGAGGATAGTGTCTTTGATAGAGCCTAAAACTATCATCGTCGTTGTAGCTTACTCTGCCATCTAATTGTTGATCATCCTTGTGAAGTACTTTTTGAATAAGTTGACTATGCTCTCTAAAAGGTAGTGCAAACATCCTTTCAGCTTCTAACTGTCTAGCTAATAGCTCGATTGATTCTGAAAATAGATTGCTGATGTGTACAAAAATAATTATATCTGATCCAAATGATCCGGATGTTAACCGAGGATCTACATTTGCTCCCAAAAATTTGGTCTGGTGGAAGTGGATTATACGGTATATGATTGGACTACCTCTAGATAAAGAATTAATATGGATTATCTAATGTTACTCCCGACCACATAGGAAAGCTCTAGATTACATCAGATCATGGTCGATTATTCTGCTTAAGGTACAAAATAATTCTTTTTTTTCAATCAAAAAGGATTTCTTTAATAGTCTAATTGATTCTCAATATCTGGAAGATTAAGAATACTGATACCTGGTGTGCCTGGGTTAGTACTTTGCCACTTTGATCCACCAGGTGCA
>JAWWLR010012813.1:0-11411 GCA_035041075.1 Acraspis erinacei
ATGTTCTGTGAATGTCTTGAATTCTTTGAATTCCTTGAAGTCTCTGAATTTTTATGATTTATGTGAATGCATTTAATGCCCGAAATTCATTGAAGTATCCGAATTTCTTAAATTCTCTGAAATTCTTGAATTCTTCGAATTCCTTAAATTCTCCTCATTCTTTGAATTCTCTTTATTCCTTGAGTTTATTGAATTCATTTAAATTCTCTAAATTCCTTGAACTAGATGAATACTTTGAATTCCTTGCATGACATTAGCGAATGAGAGATTCATTGGATTTTTGCACTGGAACCAAATTTATTATAATTCGATTTTTCAATTTTTCTTTATGTATTTATTCTGTCTTCTTTAGGAATAAATCTTTAAAAAGAAATTTAAAGTTCGTTATTTTAAACAATTATTTTTGGAAGCAAAGATCGAACGCAATATCATGAAAATGAAATTGCACTCGTCCTCAATATTAATAGTAATTGAATACTCATCTTGAATGGCTGATTTAATTATTCTCAAAACATGACTTAAATTCAAGAAAAGTATAATTCTTGACCTCCATAGACTCCTCTAACTCAAAAATTTGGGCTCTCAATGTAGCGCGTTGGCCTAGCGCAACTCAATTCTTTCTAATCTTGTATTCTAAACTGTATAATTGCTAAATAAAACAAGTCGATTTTCATTCGGTAACTCGACTACTTTTTAAAAACTTAACATTACTTAATTCAGCGTTAAATTTCTGGCGATCCTGCCAGCATATTGTAAAATGATTCCTTTCTCTTTTTAATAAGCAATCAAAAAGACTATCTCTGACGAACCACTATCGAATTCTACGGAATTCACATCTGAACACTAATAACTTTACGGAATAAAGTAGAGTAGAGTAAAGTAGAGTTTTACGAAAGTCAGAAAGAACTCCGGATCTTATCCAAGGAAAGATTCGGTAAAAAATAAAAACTGGTTGTGTAAAAGTAGGCACTGAACTAAGTAGGTCCTGTTCAGCGTAAACCCAACCAAAAAATAGAACGAGGCCAGCAATCAGGCGAAAGACGCATCTGCGTGGCAACATTCGGGAAACTGATGACAAGTCACCAGTGAACCTCAAAATCCGGTCAGCATTTAGGAACTTCACGGACTTCCAGCTAACAAACAAGAATCAAGCTGTCCCAACCAAGAGAAAAGATCATCATCAAGTTTAAAAGTAAGCAAATAAAAATAAAATAGCAAATTGTATTGAACTACAAAGAGAATAAGTCCTCCTTACTGTATGAAGAAGGAGACGAACGTGAAATTAAAGTTAATTTCACGTTAGACGAGGCAAACTTTTTTAATTCCGGTAGAACATACTCCTAACGTTCCAGAGCACTACTCACCCTTAATAAAAACTGCGTTACTTTGAAATCAGGTTATTGTAGTAGAACGATGCCCCACATTTCACTGTATTAAAGGACAAAAGGTTCAAAAATACACACATAAAGTAATTATGCGACACCATTTTACACCGACAAGTTAGAAAATAAGTACACTGGCATCCCAAAAATATCTCGATAATTTTAAAATGTACGAGACAGATTCATCTTCTAGTATTTCAGGCACGCATTCCCATAACCTTACTCAAACCTCTCCCTTTTTATTGGACGAAGAAATAGAAAAAAGGATGTGGGAAACCATTGTAAACTTTATCAGCTAATATGGTTGCACTGATAATAGAAAAACAAAATAGTACTCTGGAAATCCAAAAAATAGTGAAAGGATTAGGTTACAGAGGAGACATCGAAAGAGACAAAGAAGAACCCGTAGTATTGGAAGACCTAGACCCAGATGTAGAAAGTGAACTAAAAGTGAGCGTAGAATCAACCTTATAACCTGAAGTAACAGACGACCTAGATATTACGATTACGTAGAAAAAGAAGAAACAAACGAACACTTTGATAGAAACATACAATTGCCTATAAAAAGAGAAGAGATTAGAACATCAACTTTCGACTGAAATGAGGAAGAAAGGGAAGCTATAGAACATCGAAGACTAAGAAATGATCAATTACTAAAAGAAAAAGAAGAACTAAAAGCACTTCAATTACAAGTTGAAGAAGAGGAAAAAGTTAATGCTAAACTAGCAATTGAAACAGTGAGAATTATTAATGGCCAAGATGACATCCGAGTAGAGGATTTCATCAAAAGTGTGAAAAAGAACTCCTGGCAATAATTTGGGCTGTTAAACGTGTAAGACAATACCTCCTAGGAAATACATTTAAAATCGAAACTGATCATAAAGCACTAGTAGGGTTACATAATTGTAAAGACCCTAGTTTAAAACTTTCAAGATGGAGGATGAAACTAGAAGAATACAAGTATGAGATCCAATATGTAAAAGGCAAAGAAAAGAAAGAAGCCGATTGCTTGTCCAGATTATTTCCAATTGAACAAAAAGACCTTCTAGAACAAGCATTAGAGGAAATCGATCTTGAAATTGAAATACACCAAACCCCATAATAACCAATAAACCTAATAAAATTAGTGAAATTAAGATAGAAGGAGAAAATAGAATCAAAATACCTCATAGAAGAAGCAGAGTACCTTCGTTAGAAGCCTCAGAGCCAACATTGGAAGGCCCGGAGCCAATACCAGAGGATCAGAATGAAGAACTCATAGACGACAAACTATACCAATACTTAATAGAATGGAGATTAGATCCAACTTCGGATATAGTTAAAATTAAACCTAATGACGTAGGAAAACTCTGGATATATACAATGAAAGATGAAATTCCAACTTTTAATGAAGAAGAATGGTTTAGAAAATGTTGGTTGATAATTGATGAAATTAAATCTAGAAAACTTACTTAAGTCAGATTAGCATTTGAAAATCGCTTATGTACGCCAATATAGAAAGAAACAATTCAGGAAATAATAGAATATCTTTCTATCATTTATCGCGAGTCCAGTTTCCATTTTTGCTTCTCAAATACTAGAGAATTCACTAAAGAAGAGAGAAGGAAAATAATAACTGAAGCCCATTCAACACATTTAAGGGAAAAGAACTCAGTAGGTAGGGCTAAGAAATTAGGGTATTGGATAGGAATGGACAAAGACGTGATAAAATATCTCAAATCTTGTCCCATTTGCTAACTGCAAAAAACGACTAGAATTACTAAACAAGCAAGCAATGTAATACCTGATATCCTTACCAAACCCAATGAAAGGATTGCACTCGATATCTTCGGACCTTTACCGGAAAGTACTCAAGGAAATAAATACATACTAAGCCCCAAAGACCGAATAACACGATACGCAGTTTAACATCTCTAAAAAACGAGACTACAGAATCAATTGTCATCAACTTAATCGATCATTACATTTATATATTCGGAGTCCCTAAGACCATCCTAACTGACCAAGGTCAAAACATTCTCTCAGAACTTATGCAACAATTTGAAGAAGCATTGAGAATTCAACATGTGAAAACAGCTGCATTTCATCCCCAGTCTAACAGCAATATTGAGCGCATGCACTCTACACTAAAAATTCTGATTAAAACGTCTATTGCTGAAAACAATAAAGAATGGGATGATAACTTTAAATATATTAATTGGGCAATTAATACAATAAAAAATAGTGCCCTTGGAATATCACCTTCCGAAGCTACTGTGGGAAGAGAACCCAATATCCCTTCAACAATTAATCCTTTCCCAAACCTGACACACCATGACTAAAATGGAATTGTAGACACGAACAAAATTTAAAAATGGTTGAAGAAAGAATTGAAGTACCGCAGCAGAAAACTAAAAAACTATTATAAAGCAAAATAGTTCAGAAACATCCAATCTATAAAGAAAAATATCGGGTTAAATGGAAAAATAACACCAAGCAAAATAAGTTAGACCCTAGCTGGAAAGGCCCCGGTGAAATAATGGAGATATTAGGAAATAATAACCTTAAAATTAGATACTATAATACAATTATAAGGATACATATAAATCAATATAGGCCCTATTTTATAGATGTGGATTGCCCTGACATCCCTACTATTGATCCTGACAACAACGAAAGCTGACTTTTCAATAGAAGAATTAAAAGGAAACGTATATATAGAAGAAATTAACAAAGTGCACTGATATAATGAAGAATGGAAACTGATAATAGGAATTAATCTAACAACAACCGAAGAAAGGATAGAAGCAATAAATCGCGTTTTAATTGTAGCTCAATGAGCATGCGGAACAGTTTGCGCACCCAAAGAAGAGCTAAGAATAATTAAAGGAAAATATAATAGACTAAATTCAAAAATTTAAATTTTGCACGAGTTGCTAGGAAAATAAAAACACAAGAGAGGATTAGCAAATTTCATCGGAGATATCTCCAAAACATTATTCGAAACTCTCTCTGAATCTGATTTAAATTAAATAAACAGTGAATTCGATAAATTGTACACTGATAATAAAAATATAGCATCAGAATTAACTAATCACACGAAAACAGTTAAACTGATATTAGATTCTTCCTCGACGGAATATTCAACAATAAATGAAGAAATTGAGGAAGAATTAGTAACAACTCAAAGATTAAGTCAAATTGTAAATAATAATACAAAGGACAATTTTATTAATACTAAGCTGACCCTAGCTACTCTTTTAATTGATATATTGAATGAAGACATTGACAGGGCTATAAATGCCATCAACGATGGAAAACACGGGATAGTACAGCCTCAAATCTTGACACCAGAAATCCTAAAAAACACTTTAGAAGGATTCGAACAACATCACAGGACTAGATATCATTTTGATAACAAAGAAAAAAATTATCAACATATCCTTGACATTAGCTCACTCTCGGTAGCAATAATCCCAGGAATATTTACTTACATCCTAGATTTACTGGTTCTAGAAAAAGAAGAGGGGTCCTTGCAGAAAATTATTCCTATTCCAAAAAAGAAAGCCAACCTTTACCTATCCATTATACCAGATCACGAACTACTTATCGAATATAGAGATTCGTACGTTCCCACAGATAAAAAAACTGATCATTATAAGTTAATAGCAAACTATTTAATTTTTAAATGAAATCAACCTAATCTTAAGTTATCTGCTTATCTACTCCACAAGGAAATATTTATACCAGTATCCGACGGATATATTATAATTCCGCTTAAAACTATGTATCTAGATACAAACTGTGACCAAAATTTAGCAATCATAGAAATAACCAAACCTGTTAAAATCAAAGGGAACAGTTGTAAGTTATATAACAATTATGATCAATTAAGTTTACTGAAAAATTTAGAAGAAAAACAAACTTATTGGATGAATGTAACCTACGATATTAAATACAACGATCAAGACTTTAGTAATTTAGAACAGAAAATAATTCAGCTTAAAAAAAATAGATAATAACGAATTGAAATAAGCTCAACTAAGCCTTGATGACAACGAGAGTATGTTATAAACTATAGCTACTTATAGTCGTTTATAAACTTGGAAAGAGAATGGAACAGAATGGTTACAATACTTAGGATATGCAGCCCTAGCTGTAATTACCTTATTTATATTGTATAAAACTAGAATCTTCAAAGCGATATCAAATATTATTCCGAAAAAAACTATGTTTATTTAGCTTCAAAGGAGAATTACAGAATCTTACACGTATTGTAATATATAGCCATAGTATACAACCACTGGTAAAAAACAAAAAAATCAAAACTCGAAAAGTAAACTTTTGAAAGTTTGTAGCCGAAACTTTGTCCAAAAGGGGGATTGTAATGTGACCTACTTTGATTCCTCCCAATCACAAATTTGGGCTGTAAATGTAGCGCGTTGGCCCAACGCAACTCAGTTCTTTCTAATCTTGTATTCTAAACTGTATAATCGCTGAATAAAACAAGTCGAGCACTATTCAGTAACTCGAATATTTCTTTAAAACTTAATATCACTTAATTCGACATAACACTAGAAACATTTACATTTGTTGTTTATCTTTAAAAATTAATCTTAAACGAAACTTCAAAAAGATTTCTTAAATTGACGAAAAAGAATTTTGAAGATTTTAAAACAATTTCTTGAACTTTTCAGGATTAAAAAAATATATAGAAATTTTGAATAATTTTAAAATACATTAACATTTTTTTAACGATTTCCAAAATAATAAAAAAATGTCAACATTTTAAAAATTATTGAACAACATGTAGTAGCCTGTACATTTATAAATGGAATTTTGAAGCTCTTTAAGAATTTTAATAGGATTTAAAATAATAATAAAAGCTTTGGAAGATTCATGGAAACTTCATATGCTTTTTTCTCTCAAAAAATTTATTTTCAGAAAATATTCATGAATATTTCAAAACATTTTAAAGGATTTGCAAAATTGCACAAGAATAATGCAAAAGCATATCAGGCAATTTAAAATAAAAAAATGTTGTTGATTTTTGCAGATTTCAGACCACAAAAAATTACAACTTTTAAAAGCATTTTGTAAAGCTGTCATTGAGAGATTTTCTTAAGATTCTCAGGAAACCTGAAAATATCTTTTATTTTGAACAATTTATTTTAAGAAAATATTTTAAAATTTTGAAAAATTAAAACATTTCGAAATATTTTCAAAATTGTTAAGAAAGGATCTTCCAGATTTTAAATAAACTTCTTAGATTGTGCAGCACTTTTTCATGTTAGGCCAAGTGCAAATTATTTTCAAATATATTTAGTTGTTTATAAATAATTAAAAATTTGAAAATGTTTGCAAAAAATAAGAAACAAAGTTTACATTTTTTAACAATTCGAAATAAAATTTGGAATGGCAGATTAATTCTGAAAAATAAAATTCACGAAATTGTACACTTCCCAAAAAATAAATTAATCGGAATAGAACTTTTCTGAAAGTCTACAATTGCCGATAGTTTAAAATTCTTAAGCTGAAAAATTTCTGGATAATAAATTCCCTAACAATATATTAAATGACTCAATTCGAGAATTCTCCGTTCTAACCAATTTTTTAAAAATTTAAATAATAAAAATGTAAATTATATTTTCGAAAATAAAAGTACTGTATTTTATTTACTATTTTATTCTTTCATAATTTTTAAATTCTTTTTAATGGGGCATTTCATAAGCGGAGAATGCCTCTATGTTGTCAATTTCACAATTATTTTGAAATGTTCTCAAATCTTCTTAAATATTCTCTTAACATTAATTTCTGAAAGGAAAAATCATTTAAAATTTCGAGGAATCTTACAGCATTGTCATTATCTTTTTGAAACATATCAAAACTCTTAAGAAGCTTCAAAATTTCACTTTTCAATATACAAACAAAAATATATTTTGTTAAAAAATTTTGAAATCCTTTAAAATTAGACATTATTTTGGAAAAGATTCAAAACTTTTAAATACCTTTTAAAATTAGATAATTTTTTTTTTTGAAAAGTAAATCAAATAATAAAATATTTCTTGTTATTTCCAAAAGAAATCACTTAAATTGATAAAAAACAAAAAATATCAAGTTCTTTTAAAAGGGGGATTAAAGACTTTCCAATTTTTGATTAAAATACCAATAAGGAATATATATATACAGGGTGGGCCATTTTAAAAATGGTTTAGAAAAAAGTTGTTCAGGACAAAGGGGCCCATTTATCGGTGAAATTCGTTTTGATCTAGAAATTTATTTTCAAGGTCATTTGAAGTTCAAAGCGTTTTTAAAAATGGAAACAACTATTTTGGACACCGGAGTCGATAGGAAACATCGATAGCCTTCTTGCAATGCGAGAGTTAAAACTCTAAAAAAATATTCTCAAAAAATTTCATTTTTTTATTAATTTATTTATACAAAAATATAACGTAAGGAAAAATTTAGACAATTATTTTGAGAAGTATGAGTTTATTTAATGTTAAGTTTGTTTATTTTTATGATAATATAAATATATTTGGGTACGTTTCTTGGGACTATTAAAAAAAACATTGTAGATTTCCGATAATTTGAAAACGTATCTAGAAAATTTCGAATACATTTTTATGATTTTGTAGAACTTTGCAAAATTTTAGAAAAAACTTCGTTCAGCTTAAAACATGTAGCTGTTTAAACTGACTCGGATTATTCCTGAAATTGTCTTTATATCTTTCCGATTCATGTTTGGCAATTTTAAAATTTTTCGAAATATTTTGTTTAAAACTTCGAATCCTCCCTAAAATGTTTAAAATATCTTTTAACCAGGAAAAAACTGCCTGGTATATTTTTCTAAGAATTTAAGTAATCTTTTGAAATCTTTTTAAAAATTCTCAGAAAATTAATTGTAAAAAATCTGTCCCTAAAAATCTTAACCCTTCAAAAAAATGTGATGGTGAAAGTTCGATTTCACAATAAAAGAAAGTTTCATCCGTTGTGGGTAAAGAAAATTAGCTTTTTGCTCGCATCAGGGTGTCTGTAGTGGCTGCCGAAACTATGGCGGAATGCCCTTTCCGCGGCAGGCAACTCTGCCATCGGCACTTGTTTGGTATAATCGCTGAGTTCAGGAGAATATGTAAAACAATCTATGTTTGACGTAACTTACATCAGGTAAAAATTTTGAACAACTGCAGATTGAAAGGAATGTCAATTTAAATAATTTAAGTGTCGACAGTTTTTATTGATTTCAATACAATCATAGTTGTACTTTACACTTTTTGGGTCTTCTGAATTCCTTCGTTCTCATCACTGATATTTTTTAAATAGTTTTTTAGTCTCCTCTTGCGACTTTTTAATCTTCTCTTGGCAGTCGGCTGGATTTTTAGTGCATTTTGCAATGCATTTCTTAATCAGATGAAGATCTGATTTTGCATGTTTTTCTAAATCCTCAGCGAGTTTTTCACAGCACTTTTCAGCAGCCTTGGCATACAGAAAGGGAAAAATTTTTTTATATGTATATTAAAATTTACTTTAAAACTTAAACCCATTACTGGTCATTCAAATATTCATTGTAAGCTCGATATATTAAAAATGGATAGAAATATTTTAAAAGCTTTAATTAAAATTTCTTCCGTGATATGTAAACTTTTTTAATACAACAAAATTGAATAATGTCAAGCAATTTTTATTTTTATTTTTTCGTCAGTGCAATTTTCTGAAAAGACTTCAGCAACCACTAATACTCCGGTTATCGACATTTAAAATGAAACTTGTTACGTAACTGTTTAGGTTTTTCATTTAATCCATAAATATTAACTGGATTGGAAAAGAGCACACATTCTGTTGGAAATATATAAGTAATATAGTTTTAGGTACCTCAATATCCTTATCATTTGCGGTTTTCTCATAACACTGGTTACATTTGCCCGGTAGGTAGTCACTATACTTCTTACTAAATTTTATACTTAAATCATTTCCACATATGAATAAGAGATCGTTAGGATTTATGCCATTTATCTTTACAGCATCAACAGCAGCCTAATCAGAAAGAAGAACAAAAGTATAAAATATTTTCAAAAATTTTAGTCAACAAAATATTGAGCTGTTAAAAATGATTTTTTTTCAACTGACCGAAATGTCCGATCCTGATTTATCATTAACGGCGCCAATTTTGTCATAAGATTTGATTCGTGAATCGTCCGCATCGACGAGAGCCTTCTCTGCGAAGACTGTCTGGAAAGATAACACATAATGATCAATTTGTCTGGAAATTTCATAATTAAACTTTCACGCCAAACTCAAACAAATAAAAATTGTAACTCATAGTATTCTTTCTTGAACTAGCATGAAACGCATTTGAGTTATTATAGTTATTTTATAAATATAAATATCTGAAACAAATCTTTTTTTCATGTTTGACAAATAGCACGACGAAGTGTTTTCAAAAAATAAATTAGCAATTAAATTACTCTTCATAAATGCTGTAAGTCAGGTAATTTCTGTAAGAAGTTCCTTAAGTAGGTAACAATAATAATCAGGAATACTACACTGTCACTTTTAATCATTTTCTTAGAAATCACTTATTAGTCACCATTTTAAATAAAAAATATTTTCAAATACTTTTCTTTGAAAACACTAACCCATGGATTAATTTCTTTCGAATTATTGTCTGTACCCATTTCCAAATCTTGCATTCTTTTGAAATAATTTTTTTTAACTTAAAAAAATGGCAAATATTTTGAAAGATTTTAGAGCATTGTTAAAAATGGCAAGAAATTTTTAAAGGTTTAAACAGTTTTAAGTGATTTCAAAGCATGCTAAAGGATTTGAAATATTTTAGAGCATTTTAAAAGATTCCAATGCATTTTGATTAGATTTTATTAATTTAATTGTTCATATTATGTGAATTTAATTTGGCGATACTAAATATTAAATAGACAAAAATGAATTTTTCGTTTGGGAAAGGATAATTTTTATAAATTTGTGGATTACTTACTTGAAAGGCACAGACAGCCAAGAAGCAGAAGATGGCAAACGTCATGATTAAATGATTCTTTTAATATCTACTTCCTAGTAAAGATCAAACAGAAAAGTTTCACCTGAATTTAAAAAGTGGCCTTTATATACTGAATATTTGTTATACGTGGAATATTTATTTAGTTAACACAAGAGCAATTTATAAGAGAAGTGACGTGTAAAAAGCAAGAAAATTTTCATCATCTTTTTAAAGCCTCGGCCAAGGTAAAACTAGATAAATAACAATCTGTTTTTCGCGAATCTTGGTTTAAACTGTAAATATATGTGGGTATGCTTTGTTAAATAAGAAAATAAAAAATAGAATACACGATCTTTTTTAAATTGGACAGACTGCAAAAGTTATTTTTTAATTCAGGAAATGATTTCTATAATTTCGTTCGTTTAATTAACTATAGTAATTTCTAAATCTTAGGAAACAATTTTTTAATCATATTATTTAAAACAAAGAAAGTTACAATTGTCTGCAAAAGTGTCTGGAAAAAAAATCAGTCAATGCTCAAAGTTTTATATCTCCGTCCAATAAGATTAAAAATTGAGTTTTTGACGTTAAAAAACAAAACCATTTTTTAGAATTTTTTTTGGGTGCGAAAAACCACCAGTGATTTTGGAACCTCTAGCCGGATTTAAAAGAAAATCAGATTGAAAATATAAGTATATGCCGTGTGGACAAATTTCCTGGAAGTCTGGTTAAAGTTCTGGCCCAGGTCTGGATTTATCTAGACTGTCTAGTCTGGAAGATCTTATCTGGCTCAGGACTGACGCCAGTATGGCTCAGGTTTTACCTTATCTAGATCGTCTAGTCTGGAAGGTCTGGCCTGGCCCAGGTTTGTCACTGGTCAGTTAGCCAAGAAATAAAATCTTATATTGACAGTCTAGTCTGATCCAGGTCTGGCACTGTACAGCTGGCCAAGGAACAAAAAATGTTCTAAGTTCGGTCATCCAATGTTTTCAAATTTTTCAAAAAATCAGAGGGTGCTTAAAATGGTAAAAAATACCAACTTCACACTATCACAACAG
>JAWWLR010012873.1:0-11409 GCA_035041075.1 Acraspis erinacei
AAAAGCGACCAGGGGCCCTCCCACTCCTCGAAAAATATTTTATATCCCGTTCTACGATGCGGCGGTTCAATTGTTGCCTTTTTTAGTGCTCTATATGATAATATTTGTTTCCCTTAATTTTCTCACTTTTTCATCGAGACAATTCTTTTTCGGCACGATGCCTTGCGAAAATAGAAACGGAGAATGTGTTGACGCGCCTTAGCGGTTGTTGCATGGAGGCCCTCAATTCTTTCAAACAATAACTTGTACCGTAAAGTTCAATATGTTCATTAATTTGCTTAAACAATTGCGCTACGGATCGAAGAAGGGCACATAAACTTATTTCGTCGGGAGTGGGAAGATGTCTGGAAACTTTCAAAAACATTTTCGAATTTTAATTTTAAAAGACTATATCTAGATGTAGCATTTCATTGCGCATCTTTTTCCCCTAGGCGAAATGTTGTAGCTTCTTTAGTTTTCTAGTTAAAGCCAAATAACTGGCTTTTCTGGAAAAATCAATTTGAATTCGTTTTTAAATTCAACTCGTGCTCAGTCAGTCAATTCTTAGGATTTTTAAATAAAATTTTCAGAGAATATATTTCGAAATGTTCTTCGACTCAAACAGCAAAATGAACCAAAAAATTTATTTAAAAAAATTGTTTTTAATTTTTTTCTGATGCGTGGTGCTTATCGGACTTCTCTAACTTCCAGCGTTTCGTTTATAAAGCGAATTTTGAGCAACGAAAAACTTTCAGAGAGAAAGTTGTTAACAACAGTGCAAAGAAGTTTTCTGGAAAATTTTAGACCAATCAAATTGATATTCAAGAAGTTATTGACGTTTCAAGTCGACAGCGGCTAGGCGACTCGCGCGCGGGTTGTATCGAGAATTTTAGATCCAATTCATAATACAGGTCAACGGCGAAACCAGTAAAATATCGAGAAAGTGCATTTGTTTTTCATTTCTGCTGTAATAGAGCGTTAGTAATTATTGCTTTCCAAAAAAGAAATGTCACTGGATTTTTAATTTTCTTAACAAAAGTGTTCTCATACGATGTCAGAGCAAGCGAATCCTAGGGGTAGAAGAAGTAGAAGGAGGAAAATTTGCGAAAAAATAAGAGGTAAAAGGAACAAATTTTATATTCTAAACAAAAAATCAGTAAAGAATATGCCATAAAAATAATAGCAATAATTTTTCACTGCAAATATCAATTAATAAATGTTATATATTTTACTAAGTGAACGATTTCTCACTATTTTATCAGCGAAATTTTCTTAATTTCTTCCAGGGTGAATAATATATATCTGTTTCAAATAAAATCCAGAAAGCGAACGTTTTTGAGCCTGTTAAAATCTGCTGTAAACGTCTAAAGTGTCAGGAAAAAATTGGAGTCCCAGAAAAGAATACATTTGATACAAATTTTTGGCATTTAGCTGATTACGACAAGCAGAATATTTTGCTAAGTAACACAATGCAATGCGAGAATCCATTATCTATAGATCATAGTGCTCAAAAACAGAGCTTAATAAAGTGTAATTTTGAATTTCCCCAGGAGATAAAAAAAATTGCTGTATGTAAACAATTGCTTTGTGAATTACTTGGTGTAAGAATTAAAAGATTAAGGGTTTGACAAGGGAAAAGTTTGAATAAAAAAAAATGTATGCGATACTAGAGGTAAACACACTGGTCGAAATATAAAATTAAATTCCAAAGTGAAAGACCTAATTCAAATTGACTGTTATAGTTTGTGACATCGCGAATATCACTATAAAACAGAAGGACCTGCTTTAAAATACTTTGAAAATCCAGAATTTAATTTAAGTACTTTATATAACTTATTTCTAAACTACTATCAAAGCGTCACACAAGAAGAAGACATTCCTTTAAGCGAATCTTTTACGCTAAATATTTTAAACCTAACATGCCTTTTTCATTAAAGCTTCCCCGAACCGATCTATGTAACGTGTGCTACGAAAGTGAAAGAAAAAATGTCCAATTTCCGTATATTACTGAGCACAAGAAAAAAGCGAAATATTATTTGAGGTTTAGAAAAGAACTTTTATCAGAAAAAACGTTCTATGTTGTGAGTTCCATTACGCGCAAAATTTACCATTAACCCTTTGTGCGCAGCCGGGTACCCGGGTACCCACCAGCTAACATTTTTATCCTTAGTTCTTTGACATTTTTTTACGGTCTGAGGTTCCGGATCCCCGCAATTTGGCCTTTTAAAAAGCTATTGGCTATATTACATGTATACAAATATTTATTTTTATATGAAAATTCGGCTATTGAAAAAAATATCCCTTGGGGACAACCGGGTACCCGGGTATCCACTAGAAGAAAAGTTACTTCTTTATTTGGAAATGGGTGTTTTAAATAATATGTACGATGATTATATAATGCAGGTTAATGAAGAAATAATTTCAATAGTTGTTAAGTAACAAATAAATTATTTTTTAGTAATTTACATGTTAAAAAGGAATAATTTTACATTTATTCAACGCAGTCGGAGCACATTACTTTTGTTGATGATGTTTCATCGCATACATGATTTTTACACTTGACGCAACTCTTTCTAGCCTTTCTGCGCCTTTTGATTGTTAATCTATAACAAGGATGACAAGAGCCTGTTACTTTTAACCTGCCAGTACTATCTCGAGGCTCATATTCTCTTTCAGCGGGAGGCACATGACCGAGGTGAATGTACTGCGTGAATTTTGCGTGACCACGGAAAGGATAAAGCTACTCATCGATAGTTAAATTTTCTGTTGGTTTATATATTGTAGTTAAATTTGCATTAGGCATTATCCATGTCACGAATAGGCCGACCGACGTACGTGAAAACTGACTGCGTGCTACCCGCTGTGCGCTCGAAACCTCTGCTCCGATTTCCATTCAAAACATCTTTACTGATCTATATGTCATGGAAATAACCCAAATAGTCTCTATTTATGTTTATTTATTAAATCAAATCGGTTTGAATTGATTTCAATCATATTAGAACTCAATAAATAAAAAAAACAGATGTGGGTAACCTGGTACCCGGTTGCCCATCAACGTAGAGAAAGTTGGTTGCTCACATAAGGGTTAACCAAGATCTCCGTCAAATCGTAAACGTGTTGTCAAATATCTGACAAAATTCATGGTTCATGTTTAAGCCTTCTACTTTACGCTAAAATGTTGCAATCTATGTTTTTAAAAACTATTATTATATATTTAACAATAAACAAATAAACTCGTGCAAACAAATAATTTTCTTCAAAAATTCATAACTCAGAGAAAAAATGAATGAAATAGAACAGGTCAAAAAGGAAATCAAAGGGTAAGATTGTGCCCTTCAATAATACAAAGTGAAATTGTACTCTCATTATTACTGAAAAAATAAATAAAAATAACAAACTTACCTAAAGTATGTTTTGTCAAAATATGTACGTAAAATGTAGGCTGGGGTCGAATCGTCATAAACTGAAATTCCTTGAATCGCTATGGCTGGCTGAAGAAGACTGGTAGTCACTGCTGATATAATCTCCATCGGTATTGGCCACACTTAGATGTCCGAAATCATGGCTAGTTTGGATGTGCCTTGCACGTCCTATAAAAGCTATCAGAAAGGCCATAGAATATTTTCTTGTGGTATTCACATTGCGGCGCAGACATCCGCGAAGCAGGCTCCTGATGCAGAAATAGAGCTTGCATTCTAGGAGAGCAGGTTTGATGAGCAAGGTAGACCATGGATAAAAGTCATTGACGATTTATAGTTGTGTAAACGATTCTATCGTACGAAATATGATTCACTATCCAGAGTGGTAAGTTAAATGAGCTTTGCTGCAACATGTTCAGTCTTGTGTAAGCGATATTAATAAAAAAGTAATATTTTTTCTAGGCTTCGATTGTTGGCTACAGAACTGAGAAAGTCTTATTCATTGGAATTAGAAACCGATATTGCTTGATATGTTTTTCAGCCAAGTATGAAGGCAAGGAAGTACCCGAACACGAATGATTCCTTAATTGCAATAAAAGTGCTACCAGCATGGAAGCTGATATAGTGGCGGAAGGGTTCAAACAAAGTTGGCCCATGAATGGAGTCATATATAAAGAACTCATAGGTACCGAATTTATTCAAATTTTTATAATGTCAACTCTTTTATACTTTGAAATCTTTTACTTTGAAATTTGGAAAGAATGCTGTAAGAGCCAAGTTCATGTACAATTCGTTTTTGCAGGTGATGAAGACAGCAGCGTCCACAAAAGACAGATGGACCTGCAAAAAGATAGAGTGCCAAGAATAATCTGTTGCGAAACTACGGAAACAAATTAAAGGATATTATCAACAAAACTCAAGTACGGCTATTCCTTGCTTATGAGGAAAATGTTAGCTAAAACTATCCTGCGCTTCCGAGGAGCTGTGAAGAAGGCCATACTGCATCGAAAAATGAGGAGGGCACAACAGCTGCTAAAGTATCAAATTTACGGAAGGTTATTCAAAATAGTGTGCAGAATATATTGGAGATGCACACCAATTGTCATTCCGACTTCTGCACGAGAGAAAAGGAGGGAGAAGCAAATTTCATACCACGGCTTCAAGAATCCACGCACGCATTTTTGAAGAAGGGGGAAAACACGCTACAGAGAAGCACAGAGAAAGAAGGAAAAATTAAGACAGGAGTAAAAAGTCTAAGAAAAACGTAAAGAGTGCAGGCCCATACAGGAGTATCTTCCAAGTCGAGCATTTCAAACATTTCAAACTTGATTTTAAGCACTTTTTCCAGTATATTGAGAAATTCCAGTCCAAAGTTCTATTGGATACCAAGTATATTTCGAAATTATCCCAATTAAATGTTTCGATTACATGATAATTCAAATATAGTATTTTTTACATTTCAAACCTTATTTCCACTTTTTGATACTATTTTGTGTAAAACCATTGTTACTAATTATAACTTATGTGGTATGCCTGCATTCGTAAAGAAATTGGGTAGAAAGGATATATGTAACATTGCAATGATAATTGATAAAATTGAAAATATGTTTGGTCAAAGTTACCCCACTTTTGAAGAATTATTGAATTCAATTTTGATCAAAAAGTAACTACTAAAAGTATATATCATTCGATTCAGAATTTCAAGAAACCTGCAAATCCATTGAACGTCCGAGAAGTATTTTTAGCAAATTTTTGAAACTACTGCCAGGATCGGTTGTTACTTGCATTAGATTTACTCCATACGGACACTTCGTTGGGTTTTGCTTTTCATATTGATTTAAGAAAAATTGTTTCGATTGATACATATACTTGTAGTAGAAAAGTCAATAGACAATTGTTTTGTAAATTTGTGGAATAATCATTACGAAATGAGGCAGCAGTCTTCTAAAGTAGAGAAACTTTGACTAAGCTTACTAAACTATCTCCATGTAATGTTAGGATTAGGCAAAAATTCAAATAAAGCATTTTCAATATTTCAAACTTTATTTCAGCTTCTTGCGACTATTTTATGTGAAACCATTGTAAATAATTATAACTTAAGTGGAATATCTTGATGGGTAAACGAATCAGGAAGATAAAGCTTTAAAGGTCTGCTAACACTGAAAATATTGACCATGTTTTTTCAATGTTTTTTTATTTACGGATAATAATATGTCGAGGCTAATTCAGCACATTAAAATTGAATTAATTAATATTGTATAAGATTCTGATTTTTCTCCGCTGTGTCTAATCTCAAAGAATGGGAAGTTCGCGCGGGGCCAAAAACCGTCTGCTCGATAAACTACCACCCGCCGCAAGGATAACGGTTTCCAAACAATGCCTGACCCTGAATGACGCTCCTCTGATGATTACTTTCTCACAGGTAATTTTTTTCACACTTTATTTACTGTGTAACCTTTTTTCTAAAAATATTCGAACTGTGATTGGCTGTCGAAATTTCTGTTTCACTCAGAAGCTCCACCCTTTGGATGGAGCACTGTAAAATGACTCTAATAAATAACTTGAAAATATTGAATCCAAAGACAAGACAGAATAAGCACTCCCCTTCGAGCTGAAATAAAAAGGTGATGAAATAATAAAAATTACCAGAGAAAATTTAAACCTTATAAATGAAGTACAGACAGAGGAACGCAGAACTGAAAATTCTATAACAGGAATCAAACCTAATCTGATTGCTTGTTAAAAAACAAAATTACACAGCTGAAAGTGGATTCACTATTTGCATAAATTAATAAACCGACATCAACTCAATTTAAATAAAAACAGACTCAAAGGAAAATCAAATGTAAACAATGTTTTTTTATATTTGTTTCAGAAAAAAGATAACCACCAAGAAGGATCAGAACCCAGAAACAAGGAGAGAACAGTAACTTCAATCACAAAATGCCATCTTTGACAACGAAACGACTGCATAAGGTATTATTAGTTTTAATAATTTCAGCCCCAATTTCTGATATCTTAGTCAAACAGTTACGAACTTATATTCCGCACCCTATAATATAACCTTATTAGGCGGCGGGAACCTACTGGTGTTTCTTCGCTTTCTGTTTGGTTCATTCGGATAACGGTACCGCTTTCCATGTTTATCTTAACACGTCTCATACCGGAATTAATATGTGTATATATTGCTTTTAAAATATCAAAAGACTCTAATATTGCAAAGATATCGCCGTCGGATGTTGATAATACAATTTGTTCTTGGGCTGACGTAGATACATACTTATTGATTCCTATTCTCAATTTAAATGAATTATGGACAGGAAAAGTGTATTTTCGAAGTTCGAATATCCGGTACGGATTCAAATGGGAGGTTATCCGAATAAATTGAAGTTGCTCAACTCCACACCCCAATCCGTCAGGAGAAGGAAGCCTTATAGGTGGAGCCATGAACATGCCTGGCGGAGGAGCGCTGGTAGATGGAGACCTGGACATGTCACGAAGAGAAGGTGCAGCAGGACGAATAGACCTCTCAACAGAATGATTTCTTACAGAAAAATTAGAAGGTCCGCCACGCTGAATGCCAGGAATAGGGGCGCCATTAGGTAGGCAATCGAATTGTGAACTCAACTCTGAAATAAGAAAGAGGTAAAAGATTTTGAACTATTTCAAAGATTCAAAAGCTTTTATGCTAATTATAAAGGGATACTAAAATATCTCGGAAGGATTTCCATGGGTTTTAATAGAATTGAACGATTTTAATAGATTTCAAAATATTTTTAGAAGTATCAAGGAATTTCAAACAACTTTCACGTGATTTTCAAGATCTTGAATAAATTGACAGATTTTTCCTGTATGTTCAAAATTATTATTTTTTTATAGTTTGTTCTATTATATCTCCAAGTTTTATGAACATTCTTCACACAGTTTGTAGATATATCGATAAACTCTAGTGAAATCATAATTCAACACGGTACAACTCTTGTACTTTTGAAAATTTCAAAAAATCCTTTATTCAGAACATTTCTCTGATATAACACTATGATTTACCAATTTTCATTAGAATTAAACGACCATATGCATATCTGGATATATCTCACTTATACAGGCCCAAGAATAACCTGAAATATTAAAGCTTGTCAGCAACATAATCTCGAATTGTTGAAACTAGTTATACCTTTTCTGGAAACATTTAGTAAGTTTTTCTGTAAAAATATTCTTTTACTTTGAAAACACCTCAAAATATCCTTAAATTGTTAAAGTGAGAAGGACCCGCAAATCATTAGTGATCTAATGTACGCAGTTGCGTAAACATCAAACAACGTACGCGTCGTGTATCAGGATAACCTAACGCCCGGAAAAATAGTTTTGTTAAAATTTGGCCAAAAACCATTATTATGATTGGGAAAGTGTATGGTGATAAGTCTATGAGTAATACTGAAATTAAATACACTCACTCTAACATTCCCGCAACGGCTAAATTAAAGCACTGCATCTACACCTAAGGTAGTAAAGCTTCTGATCAGCAAAAATCACATCTTGAGACTATAGAGAATTGAGATCCAACCAATTTAAAACCAGCCTTTTTCTTTTAGTGGTCAGATTCTCATTAAAACATCTGGACTTGTAAGATCTAGTTATTAGCCTTTAAGGCACTACTAAATTTTTGTATTCTTTCTGACTAAAGGACCTACCTGGGTCTAGAATCAACCTACAATCTTATATTTTAGCCAAAATTAAGTTTGGGGCTCTGATTAGAATGAGAGTACCAGAAAATTCTAGTCAGGAACTATCCGGCAACTAACTATTAGCCAACTTTTTGGTCGTTTCACAGTCAATTAGAAACTATACTTTTTATCATTTTGGTTGAACTCATACTCCTCGCAATCAGTCATCGTCAAACTTGTAAGATGCTAAAGTAATAGCATGCGCTTTTCTGTCATTCTCGAGAAATCGACTTTAAAAGAATTCAAGAACATTACCAGGATTGCAATGAGCGAGTCTTTCAAGTGAAAGATAGGTCGGGCAGGTTAACCCCGTGTTTGTAACCGAAATGTCTTAATTAAAAAAAAGTAATTTCATAAAAAATTCTTAAGGCCGTTTCCACCAACCTCGGTTGGTGCAAACCAATCATTGGTTAACTGACGGCGGGTTAAAGTTAACACCATAGTTAAGCTTAGATTATCCTGTTGCGCGTTCCACCACATTTTCAGGGTGCGTGGTTAGCTAACCAGATAGTCGTTTCAAAATAACTCCTATTTTAATTTAAGTCGTTCGTGTGATTGGCTACTCGTCGGTCGAGTTAAAAGCAAAGCAATATGGCCGTGTGCGTCAAATTCAGGTAAGCTTCATGCCAGCCTCGTGTCCACACTAGCCTAAAAAGTGAACAACGATTAAGTCGCCCTAACCGACCAATATTGACCGGTTAGATTTAATGGTGGTTAACGCGAGTGAAACGGCCGTTAAAAAGTGGTGGAACGCATAACTAGATTCAACGGAGGATTAACTTTTTAACAGAGGTTGGTGAAACCGGCCATTAATTTTCTTCATTCAGTTAAATATTTATATCTTGGTTATTATATTATGGGCTGGTTATTATTTTATTACAAACAAAATTCCGAAGGGTGCAGGTTACCTTGTAAAATACTTCGAATTCCTACCAAAATAACCGTCATATTGATGATCTAAATGTTGAAGAAAATGGCATTGAAGAGAATGGAAGATCAAATCATTATTGGAATATCAGATGGATATTAAAACAAATTAATTAATTAAGAAGAGACACATATGGAAGTAAAAATCTTACAGAAATAGCTGAGCGCTAGAGATTACCAAGAAAGAAAAATCTCTCAAATTTTTTTCAACAAAAAATGCTATGTTTTTCGAAAAAAAAATTAATCCATGAACAAGAACAAACCGCACATATGTCTTATTGTACTATTATATTTACCAATATAATTAAAGATGATTACGAATTTGACGAGAAGACTATAAGTCATGCTAATTTTTTACTTATTATTGTATGAATGAAGAATTTCCTTAAAAGTGTAACAGCAGAATATTCTGTTTTTTCGTTACAGACTGTATAATATATCCTGCAGTCGTTATCTTGTAGATTAAAAGCGTCAAGCTTGCACTTCAGAGATATTTACATTTCATTAAGTGTCAGTTACAAGGCCAATCGTATACATACTAAACAGGCAAAAGTTGAAGTCAAGGTACACAATTTTAGCAAATATAGAATTTTTTTAAAAAACTTATCACGGGCTGTACTCTCTTCAGAAGATAAAAAGAAATCTGTTTGACATTAATAGACGTGGAATTTCATAGGCTCTGCAACTGTTTTTTTTTTAAATGCCCTATCTTTTTTTTCGCTAAGTTATCGTGGTTCAAAGCCAGTAGTGATTTTTAATGGTGCTTGCGTCAATCGATCTCATAATTTCTTGTTTAAATTTTTGTCCTGAGCAAGAATTTTGACATGTGTAAAATCAAAATCATGGCGTGTTTCAGTACTTTGTCTTTCAAGCGCAGTGATATTATGACCATTTATACTATGACGTTGATTTTATTTGATTCTATGATGTAGAAGTCTACCAGTGTGTCCAGTTTGTCGTAATAATTGGATGTTGTGTTTTCTGAAATTTGGAGAAGATAATTTAATTGCTCTATCAATAAGTAGAAAAATCATCCCCTTCTTTCTGAAAATAAAATCTCTAATCCAAGTGTTTCCATTAGAATATCAGCAATGTCTGGTGAGAAAGAAGAGTCCTTAGCTATTCTATCAATTTCTTAATAATTTTTATTAATAAATCTAAGAAAGGTTGAACTAAGGCACAATTCTATTGCATTTAAAACTTCATCTCTGGGAATAAGAGTATTAGAGGCAATCAAGTCCCATTTATTTTTAATAATTTTTATAGCCAAATTAATAGAAATACTAGGAAATAAGTTAACTACATCCAAAGAAACAAGAATGTGATGTTTTGGCAGTGGGACTATTTATAACAGAAACTATTAACCTCAAAGGATTTCTTTCTTTGTATATTTTAGTTCGTCCATATTCTCTGGGGATTACTGTACAATTTTCTTTTAAATCTTTAGCTTCCATGGAGGAAACGTCTGAATTTGTCTCATTTATTGATGATAACAGTCACACAAAAAAACATTCTCGTACTTTTGACGAGACACATGTATTCCTATGTATTTTGATCCGCTGAATCTGAATTTGAGGTCAACATAGCACCTTACATAATTGGTTTTCGTCATAACCTCAAAAAACCGTATTTTGGAGTATATGATGGAAAAACATGTTTTTTATGGGATTCAAGCCTCTGATTCCAAAAATAGAGCCAGATTAGTGATATAACTCACGTACGACAGTGAAATATGACTTACTATGACATAACCTAAAGAAAGTTCTTTCAGCAGCCCAGTCAGTAAAAAAGCCAGCGAAGGCCCGCTTCCCTGCAGGGGAACGTTATCGTGTGAGAATGAAGCTGTAGTGTATCTGGTGAGGAGTTGACATTGCCCTCATCAAAGCCGGAAAGCCCTCATACTTAGCCCTGGGGAGGTATGAGGGTTATCACGCCCAGTATAGTGGAGTCACCTGCGATCGAGCCAGGATCCTTAAAGTGCGGAGATTGAAATTATCATGGCTTCCAAAACAAAAATTTGATAAAACTCATAGTTGTGAAAACAATGAAAATCAATTTTGTTACATTTGCACAAAACGTGAAATCCCAAAGTATCGGAAGAACATTAATAGGAAAATTCTGGAGATGTATGCAGAATACTTCAACATTAAGTTTACAGAACGAAATGAAAGCTGGGCTCCTCAAATAATATGCTCTGCTAGCAATTTAATATTGTACAAATGCGAAGAAAGTAAAAACAATGCAATCTTAAAGTTTGTTGTATCAGCAATTTGGAAAAAATCGCAAAATCAAAATGGACTGTTACGCTGGCACTTCTTATTCAAATACTAGAAAAAGAGAACGCAGTTCCGGAACATGAG
>JAWWLR010012892.1:0-11408 GCA_035041075.1 Acraspis erinacei
AGAGCATTGGTAAAAATTGGAATCTTGGTAATTTTTTGAGTAAAAATGATCAATTTTTCTGATAATTTGCTTTCCAATTATTGATATGGTTTTTTTAAAGCTACAAAAAATGTATAATTAAACATTGTGAAAAGAAGCTTTTTTCGTATTGTGGGTGCTAGATCCTTAAAAAAAGTTCATGATACCGGTCAGTCGAATTTTAAAAATGCTTTAACTTTTATCATTTCAAACGAAATCGTCCTAAATTTTTCTCAAAATCAATTTTATTCTAAAGCATTCAGTTTTGATATGAAACCTTCAAAATTTCAGAAAAATTCCTAGATGGCGGCCTGAAAACTTTGGAAAAATTAGTCAGCTTTGAATTTTTAACGAAATCTCTTTAAATCGATCATTTTTTCGAATTGAATGAATAAAATTTCCTTTAAGGGTGCGCTCCAAACGTTTAGCCTTAATTTTAACTGCTAGGAAACTATCCGGAATTCTTAAGGAATCTATTCAGTATCAGTTTGTTCCCTAAGTGCAACCTTTCTTTTGGAAATTCATCTAGAACTTGAATCAACAATAAGTATCCTATTTCCTTAAATTTTAATTTTCAAAATTCCGCATTCACGAATTGAAGTTCACTCAGACCTTTCTTTAAGGTACTGTTCATAAAACCTGTGTAAAATAAATTTTTAAATCAATGTTACTGACCATTTTCCTCATCCATTATTCAAGATCCTTCTTATCTGTGGATAAAGCAAAGACCTGTTAGAATAAGATTGCTTGAGTTCTTCTCATGAAATATTACGAACTATGACTAATAGGTTGATAAAACAGCCACAAAAAAATTTCCGGTTCTGGACCTCGAATTCGGATTCAGCTACAACAAAAACAAATAATAAACATGGTCTGATTCCCGGAATCGAAAAAAAATTGTTGCACACCCTTGAAACCGCGCCTTTGCTTGCAGGTGAAGGAGGCGTAATGTTGCCGCTTACAGCTTATGCGACCTTCGCACATGCGCTCTCCGCAGCCGAGCCGACATGAAAGTTTACGTCCAAAAGAGAAAATTATATTTATCTTTAAAAAAATACATCGGTGTACCGCACATTCTCCCTTCTGCTAAGTACGCCATTTCTACCTTTCACTTACAATTTAAAATTGTCAAGAACACCAAACATCCTTTATCTGCTACACATGCTTGTTTTTAAGGAGATTAGGACACAAAGTATAGTATGTATCAAGGGCGTGCGGCTATTTTTCCTCATGAGAATGCCACCCTCGCTTCGCTTGGGTCGCAAATTCACGCTCTTCTAAATAACCGTCTTTACACAATGGAATATTTTATTATGCTTTTTGAGGTTCCGTCAGAACCCTGACTTGTTGACGTTTGTTGGACCGCAGATTCGGATCCAGCGCCTCCAAAAACATATAATAAACATGGTCTGACTCCCGGACTCGAAAAAAAATTATGAGCGATTTTGAAGTTATGTCTGAACCCTGACGTGCTGGGTTTTTTTGACCTCGGATTCTGATTCAGCGACCCCAAAAATATATAATAAACATGGTCTGACCTCCAGATCCAGAAACTTTATGAAGTAAATGTATAGTTTTGTCATTTATTTACATCGATACAATAAATCTGTAGAAGGATCTAAAAAGTATATTCAGGAAATAGATTTTTATTTTAAATTATGAACTTTATATCAAGACATGTTAAATAACGTGAAAGTCGGCCTTCAATTAATTAAAAAGTGGTAAGTGAAACATAGAATATAAATCTTATTGTGTACATCATTGATTGCATAAGAAAAATAATTTCGAACCAGTTGCATTTTTAACGAAAAACGCATTACCAGCTTCTATTCGTATATTTAAAATTAGTCAAATGCTTTGATTATAAAGTTCCCGTAATACTCAGTAAAGCTAAAGATAGATTCCCAGTTAAAGTGATAATGATACCTCAGTATATACTCTATAACATAAATTGATTGGGTGTTGTACCCCTACTGGAACCTCCTCGATTTCTGTTTTGTTCAATTGGAAACCCCCTCCTTCGATTATTTTCGCCCTTCTGTAACCTAAATGTAATCCAGCAAGAATATTATGAGTTTCCAATATTGCATAGACTTCACCATTGGAGGTTTCTATTACAATTTGTTCTTCGATTGGCACAGGCTCATATTTATTCCTTCGCACCATGATTTTAATTCCTGCATCCGCAGGAAAAGTGAATCTTCGAAGTCTGAATATCCGCTGCTTATTCGCATAAGAATGAAGGCGAATAAATGCAAATTGTTCCATTCCACACCCATTTCCGTCAAAAGAAGGAAGTCTTGTAGGAGGAACCATTTTTGTGGAAAGAGAAGTATGCCCGGTATAAATCCTGGATCTGCCTCGACCAAGCTGCTTCTCAGGAGAATGTTTTCTTTTAGGAGAAGAAGAAGAAGAAGAAGCAGTACCTCCACGAGCAAGACCAGAAAGAATTCGGTCTTTCTCGAAAAAGTCGAATGGTTCACTTAACTCTGCAACAAGAATAAGAGGATTACATTTTTCTGAGTTTTGTATTTCCTTTATAGAAGAGCGATGATATTGAAAGATACGTCAAAATCTAATTAGTTTTGAGATATAATAAAGAACACGTTTTGAAGTCTACTATGAATCTTTGAAGGAATATCAACAGGAATTTATCAGTTTCCGAAATTATTAGCTTATGTAGTTCGGCCCGGGATTTGCGTTCGCAACCCGAGCCGGGAACTATAGCCAAAAAAATTAAAAACTTAATCTGGACCGAAATCGGGATTAGATGTTTTCAGGTAGTTTCGAGGTTTTGGACCGGACCAGCAAACCCGAATCCTCAGCCGAAATGACCCAAAAAAGTTCCGAATCGTTGTCTTCGGATTATTTTTAATCTCATTCAATGTTAATTACTTTCAAATTTATATTCTTAATTGTTGCACAAGACAGTACAGAGATGAAATTTGTCTACAATTTTTGCGATCATATAATTAAAATCGAAAGATTTTCAAACTTCTTGGAACAATTAAAACTTTTTTTTTAATAAAAAAATATACAGTGAGTGTTTTTCACTTTCTGTGTAGTTTCTTTTTAGAGACAAAATTATATGGGTACCAGTTCAGAATATTGGGCTTTGGATTTTGCAGTACCACCCTAGTTGGTAACTAAGTTTTTCTAGAACTAAATCGTAATATATCAACTATGAAATTCTCGAAATTAAAAGAAAACAAGGATCGAAAGTTCAAATTTTGATAACAAATTGTTCAATGTATTCATTCTAATTTACCGAAAGATAAAGAATAAAGAAAACAATCCTTTTTGGTTCTATTTTATCTTAATTTTAATTATGAGTGAAGATTTAAGTGTTATATTGATTTTATTTGCTGAAATTAATTGAATATTTCAACCATTTTTTTCTCCAGATAGAAGCGATAAAGTTTAAATACGTATTTCTGGTGGAGTTGGCGTGACGTTTTTACTCGTTTCACAATACTGCTATCTTATTATTTCAATCAAATATGAAACGTTACACCATCGTAATCTTTTATTTAGGTACCTACTTAGGTAATTCAGGTTCAGATTAAGTTATATTGGTTTGGGTACAATTTCTGCTCGCCGTAGTGGAAAAATAAAACTGATGAAAATTTGAAATGGAGATGAGAAGAAATGCCGTTAAGTAATTATCGCAAAGTAGAACCTGAGTAAATTAAAATTAGGCTGAAAGGATAAAACGAACCATGCGGAGTATTTATTATTTTTTAACCTTTATAATTTTGTTTCGGGTGAAATGAAATGTGGCGATGAGAAAAGATGAAAAAAAGGAAATTAAAGTATAGATAATGTTATATTTACCAATAGGATTAGGGAAGATCGCTAAAATGAAACAAAGTGTATAAATTAAGGTCATCATTCTTTTGAAAGAGAGGAATCCACTTGCGAAGAATTTCGATTAGAGTCTAACTGATGAATATTTTTTTGAAAATTTTTCAGTTTATATATTTATAACTACCATGTTCTTACTCCTTGTCAGTTTAATTTATTTTATAACTAAAATATATCTTGCATGATTAGGTTTTATTGAAAGCGACTAAAATTGATTGCTACACAATGGAAAAATGAGTATTTGTTAGAAAACATGATAACGTCTTATCTTTCGTTTTTTCGTACACAATCATTAACCTTCTCTCATTTATCTTTCGACGCCTAAATCCTTATGTGTATTCCGAAACGTTATTGGAGACACATTTTTGATCTTGTTTACTGTTCAATAATCCAAAACTAAGCCCCTACATTCGTAAATATACCAATTTTGGTTTTTGTTAGTTTTAATTCCTGTATTTAATATTATTGGGTCCTATTTCTCACGAAACTCTCGCCGTCCATGTTATCACAGTACCATGTCTTTCTGTCCAGCTGAACTTAATTTTGACTCTCTGTCCAACTTGTCTAATTTCTACGACTTCCTGACTATGTTCCATCATTAGCATGTGTCTCCATACAGCTTGCATCACTTCAATGTCTCCATTTTCATCTTCCGTCATTTTCTTCTCTGCTTATACAGATTGTGTCAATTTCATTTCTCCTGGTTTATTTCCCATCATTTCCATACCTCCTCGATCAGACATTCTCATTTACATTTCTCTGGTCCAGCTTACCTCACTTCAAAATATAAATTGAATATCCCCAGAGCAATATTACATCATTCCTGTCATACCTGACATTGGGATGCATCGCACCCCAGCAACAAAAATTAATGTAAAAAATAAATTATTAATCATTTCAACTTGACAATTTTTTTAGAACTTCTTATCAGCTTACATTTTAAAGTTATGTAGGTTACATGGGCAAAAAGTAAAATTAACTATAGTAAACAAATTTAATTGTCTAAACAAGTAGAAAAAATGATAACTTGTAGAACAAAAAACATAACTTTTTTATTTTTCTATATGAATGGCTAAAAATTTAACTATATTTGTTCAAGATGCAGGTCTTCTGAAGCTCATTCAAACGTAAGAAAGGCTCGGCTTGGGTTGAGGGTACGGCTCTATATTTCTTTAGGTCAAGGTAACTTTCAACGAGAAATCTAAACTTGACCTTAAATTTGACCCTGAACTTGACCTTTAAGGTAATTTTAAGTTTAAATTTGTGTCCTTTACGTTTAGCGTTAGCTAAGGACAACGACGTAGTAAAATCTGTTCCCTTAGGGGTACTGGATTTACGTGAGTCTCCTCACAATTCCAGCACGTCCACTTCGTTGTTCCTGAGTAACGCTAAACGTAAAGATCACCAATTTGACCTGTAAATGATCTTGAAGGTCAAGTTTAAGGACAAATTGTAGGTTACTACTGGATTTCTAGTTGAATTTTACTCCAAGAATGACCTTGTCCGGACGAAATAGAGAGCTGTCCTTCTAACCCAAGCCGGACATGGTTTAGGTTTGAATAACTTTCGGCTGACCTGCAACGTAACACCTGACTTGTGACCTATAATTGAACATAAAATTTCCCGCTCTTTCGATTACCGATGTAAAAAATAGGGGCCGCATTTAAAAACTCAAAGTTAACCTTGAAATTACGTTGAAAGTCAAGCTCAAGGTCAAATTGAAGGTCACCATTGGATTTCTCAATTAAAAATTCACTTCTTTAATAATAGCGGGAAAAGAACTGAAAGCTCACAATGTGGTGAGTTCAGATTAATACCATCTTATGGCATAAGAATCTTATAAAAAGACATTAACATTCGAATAGAATAATATCAGAATTTATATACCGTTCTAAATACTGGATTACAACAAAGATGCTTCTCAAATGAAGGTGCAAGTTAACTCAGGGCATGTCATTTGATGATGAGAATCCACTACTCACTGAGTGTGATTTAAAATCAGAAAAACAAAAAGGAAAGCATATTGTATTAATTCGATTCCGCTATCAAGGGGTATATTTGACCCAAGAAAAAACTAAATCCATCACGAGTTTGTTTGTTTATTGATAGCTATTTATTATTTTGATTTAACGAATATCATATTCCACAATTTTATCATAAAGTAGAAGGTTAAAGATTGATAGATAAATTTTTCCAGAATCTATTATGCATATTTACTACATCTTCAAGACACAAGTTCATTTGAGTCCCATATATGGTTAATTTATTAGGTAAAAAACAACAATACGGGGATCGGGTTAAGTGAAAAATCGAATTTAATTTAACTATACTGCCGTCCGCTCACCGAGGAAAAAATCGCTCGCTCGTTTAAAAACAAGTAGCCGCTAGATGCCACTCGTAACAACGAAGTTGGCCCACGGCGCATGATTTAAACTGGTTTAAATTTTAGCGATTTAGGTAAAGACAGGTTCATATTATTTATTAAAATTTGAAATATTTAAAAATATTACTGGTATAAATTCTACATTACTAGTTTTAGTCGCCTGGGAAAAATTTAGTTACAATCTCGAACTAAAAAAATAGCTATCTCCACCTTGCGTGAATTCATAATCCACTACTTTTTCAATGATGATTTAAATTAAACAATAAATTTTGATAGCAGAAATGTTGCTTACATACTTATAATCATTAGTTTTTTAACTAATAGAAGAGAAAAAGATCAAATTTTGATTCCGAAAATGTCTTTATTAATTAATTTAAACCGAAAAATACTCAGGGCTACTTTTCCTTTGCTACCGGGTCTGGTCCGAATTTGTAGTTTTGCTTACAATTTTCTGAATTGGACACATTTTTAAAATCCAAATTCTATGATTAAGCTCAAAATAATATATAGTGAAGCATAATATATGTAGATCACCCGTTAAAGTCTTAATTCTACGACATTTTGTACGCTGTAATACATCATGATTGGGCGGCGGTCACCTACTGGAGTTTCATTGATTTCTACTTGAGTTAATTTTGTAACCTTGCCGCTTTCCATGTTTATTTTCGCCCGCTTTGCTCTCCCACGATTAAATGTATAGATTCCGGAAAGAACATTCCAACTCTTTATTATACCAAAGACGTCACCATTGGATGTTGAGAATACAATTTGTTCTTCGGGTAGTATAGGCACAAAGCGATTAAGTCCAATTCCAATGTTAATTCCTTTATCGACAGGAACAGTGTATCTTCGACATTCAAATACGCGGTGCGGATTCCTAAAGGAAGCGAGCCGAATAAATGTAAGTTGTTCAATTCCACATCCATATCCGTTAGGAGAAGGAAGCCTTATAGCTGAAGTTGTAGACTCGAAAGGAGGAGAACGCCAGGCAGTAGGCGACCTGGACCTTTCACGAAGAGAAGGTTCTGACGCATATAGAGACCTTTCATGAGGGTGATTTCTTTTAGAAGAAGAAGAAGAAGTAGGACTGTCATTAGCAATATCAGAAATAGGGCGGTCCTTGGCGAAAAAGTTGAACGGTGTACTTAACTCTGCAACAATAAAAAGAGAATTAATTCTTTTTAATTTTAGCATTTCATGCACAGAAAAACGATAATTCTAAAAAATGTGCCAAAATCGGATTAGTTTTTAATTGCCATGAAAATGAGCCTCTGAGTCTCATTTTGAAGATCCTTACGGAGAAAGTTTATTGGCGATAGATTCCGAACCCAAACTGGGCCGAAAGCATGAAAAGGTCCGGAATATTGATTTAAAATTTATTTTAAGTTTCCGAACATCTTTGGTCATCGGAAATATTAGGACATTTGTTATTTAAAGTTTCGGGCTGCTTAAAATGGCAAAATTAAAGAGTTTTCACTAAACTATCACTAATTATCTATTAGAAATGATTGTGATAGCAGCTGACTGGCGTTTTTTAAAATAGTAAGTAAAGTTTTAGTGTAGCAATAAGCTTTAGTTCCCTTAAAATTTTCATTCTTCAGAAAGACCTATCCAATATGGAAGTGTCTACACTACCACCGAAAATTGTCGGTACAATTAGCATATAAGGTTTTGTGAGGAAATGTGATTACTCGTTCAAAAAGAAAAGTGAGAATCTGTTTTAAATATTGTCGAAAAGCTTATTAAATGCGATGCTGAATAACTTCTGATAGTTATTGTTTTTTGAATAACTAATAAAAAATAAATATAATGCTAAAAAAAGGAACAATTAAAGTATGGATATTGATATATTTACCAATAGGACTAGGGAAAATCGCTAAGATGAAATACAGAATTGGTCTTCTCATTTTTTTGAATAAAGTGGCAAAATTTCTCGAAACGTCTGGTTAATGAATAATAAATATTAAAAATCTTTCAGCTTATATCACTGTGGTCCCTATCTCATTCGTTCCTCTCAATTAATTATATTTCTCATCCTTCTTTCTCCCAAACTAAACTAGTTAAATTACATAAGAGGTCCGCGCAAACAGAAGATTTTTCAAACATATTTGTTGATAAGCATAAGAGAATATTATTTTTCGTGATTCAAACGTAATCATTAAAATTTCATTATCAACGGCTATCTTTCTTTTTAAATTATCTAAGGTATGTTAAGCTAGCACAACACTATTAAGGTATAGAGATGTAACCTATTTCATAATTTAGAGCTCATTTAGGGCTAATTTGGGCCCGTAGTCCCAAATTTATTTACGGTAGAAATAAATATTTAAAGTTATGTTCGATTTAATTTCAAATTTGACTTGAATTAGTTGAAGGCAACCTGAAATAAAGTTGAAATATTTCGTTACCTAACATTAAGATCCGGGAGGAGGGATACATCACTTCAGTATAAATATGCGCCTTACTTATAGATAGGAGATACCTTCATTTAAGATCATCTCAACCTTACACTCAGTTTTCAGTATAAATATCGTATTAACTTCAGGTCCTTATTACCTGAATTTCAGTCTTTTCGTTTGCTTACGTTAACGATTGAAACGCATTCTTAATTTTAGATTTTAGTAGATAATTCTTTTTGTTACAGCTTAATCTTAAAAATCTAAGTGGGTATCACAGGCCCTGGTTGTCACGATTTTCGAGTTACGAAGAGTTGTGTATGAAATAAGAACTTGTGCATGGAAATTTCTTTTGGTTAAGTCCAAACGCACAAAAAATTAGGGTGTTGTGATGCACCACGGAAACGTTTACATTTTTTAATTACACAAAAATGCAAGTCGGACTTAACAGGCCATCTGTTCATTGCAACATTAACTAGGAATACTGCGATAAAAAGAGTATCTCTTGCTCTTTTGAACCGAATTTTTTTTTCAGCAGTACTGTCGTTAAATTTGTAACAAACGTTTTTTCGCTGACAGACAGCTGTCTAGTGTCCCATTCCGTTTCTTTCTCCAGAACTTGTATTATGGAATTTCTCCCATGCACCCTATCGCCCTCAGAAAAATGTACTTTTCAGTACCTATAAGTCCGGAAAGCCAGTTTGTACATTTGTAGAATAACTTTTTGATGAAGTTTTTCCAGTTATCATTTATTTTAAATTGGGTTTTTTGACCAATGTTCAAGTTTCGTTTATGGAAAAAATAAATAGGATATAAGTGTCCAATATTAGTCATGTGAAATAATTAATTTGAAAGTAGGTGAACGATTTTCGACTTTTTTATTTCGAGGGAATATTAAAATTCCCAATTTTTATAATAACGAGACGAGATACGAAAAATGATAAAAGAACAAAATGGTTCCAATTGGAAGACTTTAAAAAAATAGGTTAAGCACTTTTATCTATCTTCTGTTTTTTATTGTGTTTAAAATATTAATATAGTGAGCTATAATTCGATTTTTCATAGAAAATATAAGCAGAGTTTATTTGTTTAAGAAAATCGAATCATAGGGGCTTTCTTAATATTTTAGCTCAACAATTATGAAAAAACGCAACGTAAAAAAAAGTTCTCACAAACTTTTTTTCGGATTTTTCAAATGCAACAACTTTGCTATGGTGAAGTTTTTCGTATCTCGTATCGCTATTGCAAAAATTTCATTTTTAAGAAAGAATAGTTTAAAGCATTTTGTTAATTTTTAGCTTTTGTAACACAAGTACAGCAATGTGCATTTCAGAACACTACTATACAACGTGCAGTTTGAGTGGGACTGGGCCCTTACGTTTTTGTTATTTGGTTGAATTTTCTGGCGACTTTAAAAGTGAACAGGAAGATCCATCAGAATCACGAAGGAAAAGTCAAACATCGTGAATAATTCAGATATTGCGAAACTTAAAAAAAATTCCAACCTTTCTTTGTAAAGCGGCTCACCAATTTTAAAAGTTCTAATACTCAAAGTTTAATTTTAAAAATCGACTAATTGGTGAAATACTCTTTTTTAAAATCCCTTGCAAATTAATATATTTTGTCTCGAAACGATTATGTAACTACAGCATGCGTAGCCTACCCGTTTTGAAACGAATTCGGTAATAAATTATTAATAAATGGGTTATTAAAAATTACTGACTCTTAACTTGTACAGCTTGAAGGTTGAAAAGTGGATTTCTTTCAGTAAGTAATTCCTCTATCAATGAAAAAATTAAAGTTGGTCAAAAATGGAAACATTGTTTTTAAATGCGGGAATAGAAAGAATGTTTGAAATGAAGACCTGTGGCATGTCATCGTGATAATTTCAAATAATATAATAAGAGTTTGAACTTTTTCGTCTATTAATTAATAGATTAATTAATAGATGTTATTGTTATAAAAAAATTATGGCTTGCGTCGTAGACTTTGCCTGTCATTCCGTGGAGACAACCGCCGTTGCAATTGTTATGCTGCATAAAATGATTATACGTCATTTGATATTTAAATGTATCAGTAAGCAACTCGTTTGACAAGAAAGTGTACGCTCTCTCTCCCTCCGGGGCAACCTCTATTGCAGTATAATGAAAATGTACCATTTGGAAAATCATTAAAAAGCCGTTGAGCCAGTTCGCAGACGTTCATATTGCAGTCAACGTCTATGCTCCCATTAATCTCACGCACTATCTTCGGGTCTAGTGGTTTCACAATTTCGAGTAGGATTAAGCCTCTTTTCCGGTACGCATTCTTTGTTCTATTTTTCCTTACGTACATTATCAAATCCAAAGTGGGATTTCCAGTGCATCTCAAATCATTTAGGTACGTCTCCACATTCGGATTCTCGATAAGGGTAACGAGAAGCGTTTGCGTAATGGAATTTAATGGACATGTGTTTGAAAAAGAATACCATGTCTTGTGGAAGTTAATAGCCTGAAATTAAAACGCCGATTGCGTAAAATATGTAAGGTTTAGTAAAAAGAATTCGTAACGTCAATAAAGGGAACTTTACTTATGGTTCTATGATGAGTGAAAAAAAGATTAATAGATATTAGGGTGGGTTTAAAACCACAGATTTTCGCAATTGAATTTGAAACGCTGTGAAACAGCATGCCGTGGGGCCCTCAAAAGTATAAATTTGGCCGTTTGTTTACATAAAAATAAGACTTACTTTAATAATCAAAGTATTG
>JAWWLR010012909.1:0-21257 GCA_035041075.1 Acraspis erinacei
TTTGGGAATAAAAATTCTTTATCCCTTTTGGTAAAATTTTTTTTATTGAATATTCATCATTATATTTAAGAATTATTTTTGTTTCTTGTTAAGAATTGAACTATTTTGTTGAAAATTAATCTTTTTGGATGAAAATTAATTTATTTTGTTAATGACTTCTTATTTTAGTTAAAAAAATCATTTCTTTAGTTAAAAAAATTAATTTTTGGTTGAAATTTCATTTTTTGGGGATGAAAATTCATCATTATAGTTAAAAATTCATTTTTTGTTAACAATTCGACTCTTATGTTTAAAATTAATCTTGTTCTTTGACAATTAATTTATTTGTTTAATTATTTCTTATTTTAGTTTAAAAAATTCAATTTTTCCTTCAAAATTCCTCCCTTTTCATAGAATTTTTTTTTGTATGAAATATCCACCTTTAAATCCTCCGAATATAAAGTGTTTAAATTGAATTATTGAGGTTTTTCTGTATTTGGTTTATTTTTTTTTATTAAAGATTCATTATTATAGTTAAAAATTAATTTTTTTGTTGAAAATTAACCTTTTTGTTTGAAAATTAAATAATTTGGTTAATGATTTCTTATTTTAGTGAAAAAAAATCATTTCTTTAGTTAAAAAAATTAATTTTTGGTTGAAAATTCGTCTTTTGGGGATGAAAATTCATCTCGTTTGATAGAATTTTTTTATTAATTTTTTTATTATTAAATATTCAACTTTAAATCCTGCGAATATAAATCGTTTCAAATTGAATTATCGAGGTTCTACTGCATTCAGTTTATTTTTTTTTTATTAAAGATTCATCATTTTAGTTAAAAATTCATTTTGTTTGTTAATAATTTGACTCTTTTGTTTAAAATTAATCTTTTTGTTTGAAAATTAATTAATTTGGTTAATAAAAATAAAAATTATAATTATAATTATAAATAATAAAAATTCTTTATCCCTTTTGTTAGAATTTTTGTTATTAAATATTCATTATTATATTTAAAAAAAATGTTTTTGTTAAGAATTCAAGTCTTTTGTTAAAAATTAATCTTCTTGGATGAAAATTAATTTATTTGGTTATTGACTTCTTATTTTAGTTAAAAAAATCATTTCTTTAGTTAAAAATTCAATTTTTGGATGAAAATTCATCTTCTGGAGATGAAAATTCATCCGCTTTCGTACAAACTGTTTTTTTAGTCAATATTCAACATCAAATCCTCCGATAATAAATCGTTTCATATTTAATTATCGAGATTCTACTGTATTTGGTTTAATTTTTTTTTATTAAAGATTCATAATTATATTTATAAAATTAATTGTTTTTTTTAAGAATTTAACTCTTTTGTTGAAAATTAATCTTTTTGGATGAAAACTAATTTATTTTGTTAATGACTTAATACTTTAGTTAAAAATCATTTCTTTAGTTAACAAAATTAATTTTTGGTTGAAAATTCATCTTTTGGGGATGAAAATTCCTCCCTTTTCGTAGAAATATTTCTTTTTATTAAAGATTCTTCCTTTCTGTTAAAAAAAATAATTTTCTTGGTTTAAAATTTTATTTTTGTTGTGCAAAAATGCTTCATTTTACTAGAAAATTATTTTTTGGCGAAGTAATTTTTTTTTAATTCAATTGTTATTTATTAAATAAAAATATTTTTTGTCAAAAAATTTCCACTTTGTGCAAGTCTTCAAGACAACTTTTTAAAATTGTTTAAATTAAAAATTTAAGCTTTAAAATAAAAATATAAATTAGAAAATTTTGTAAGTAAAAGATTTTTTAGTTACGCTGAGTTTTCAAATAATGAGATTAGTTTTTTAAAACAAAAGGATGATTTAGTTAAAAAAAATAATTTTCAATCAAATTAAAGACGAATTTTGAAAAAAATTACATAAATAAATGAATTAATTTTTAACAAAAAGATGAATTTTCTCAAAAATACCATATTAAAAATGAATTTTAAACAAAATAAATACATCTTTAACCAAAAAGTACATTCATTTTTAACAAAAAAAAAGATAATTTTTCGAAGAAAAATGGAATAGTTATATTTACTGTTCAAAAAATTAATTTTTAATCATAAAGAATACATTTCTAATCCACGAAAACGAATTTTCAACTAAATAGTTCAATTTTTGACTAAAAAAGATCAATTTTGTATTAAAAATGGAATTTTCATCTTTTGGGGATGAAATTTCCTCACTTTTCGTAGAAATTTTTTTTGTATTAAATATCTAGCTTTAAATCCTCCGAATATAAAGTGTTTTAAATTGAATTATCGAGGTTCTACTGTATTTGGTTTATTTTTTTTTAATTAAAGATTCATCATTATAGTTAAAAATTCATTTTGTTTGTTAACAATTTGACTCTTTTGTTTAAAATTAATCTTTTTGTTTGAAAATTAACTTATTTGGTTAATTATTTCTTATTTTAGTTTAAAAAAAATCATTTCTATAGTTAACAAAATTATTTTTGGTTGAAAATTCATATTTTGGGGATTAAAATTCATTCCTTTTGGTAGAATTTTTTTATTAAAGATTCATTATTATAGTTAAAAATTAATTTTTTTGTTAACAATTTAACTCTTTTGTTTAAAATTAATATTTTTGTTTGCAAATTATATTAATTTGGTTAATGATTTCTTATTTTAGTTAAAAAATCATTTCTTTAGTTAAAAAAATTAATTTTTGGTTGAAAATTCGTCTTCTGGGGATAAAAAATCTTTATCCCTTTTGTTAGAATTTTTTTTATTAAATATTCATTATTATATTTAAAAATGATTTTTTTAAACAATTTAACTCTTTTGTTGAAAATTAATCTTTGGATGAAAATTAATTTATTTTGTTAATGACTTCTTATTTTAGTTAAAAAAAATCACTTCTATAGTTAAAAAAATTATTTTTGGTTGAAAATTGAACTTTTGGGGATTAAGATTCATCCCTTTTGGTAGAAATTGTTTTTTATTAAATATTTAACTTTAAATCAACCGAATATAAAGCGTTTTAAATTGAATTTTTGAGGTTCTACTGTATTTAGTTTAATTTTTTTATTAAAGATTCATCATTATAGTTAAAAATGAATTTGTTTTGTTAACAATTTAACTCTTGTTGAAAATTAATATTTTTGTTTGAAAATTAATTTATATGGTTAATGATTTCTTATTTTAGTTAAAAAATCATTTCCTTAGTTAAAAAAAATTTTGTTGGTTGAAAATTCGTCTTCCATATTTAATTATCGAGGTTCTACTGTATTTGGTTTATTTTTTTTTTATTAAAGATTCATCATTATAGTTAAAAATTATTTTTTTTTAAAATAATTTAACTCTTTTGTTGAAAATTAATCTTTTTGGATGAAAATTCGTCTTTTGGGAATTAAAATTCATCTCGTTTGATAGAATTTTTTTATTAATTTAAAAAAATTAAATATTACACTTTAAATCCTCCGAATATAAATCGTTTCAAATTTAATTATCGAGGTTCTACTGCATTTAGTTTATTTTTTTATTAAAGATTCATCATTATAGTTAAAAATTCATTTTGTTTGTTAACAATTTGGCTCTTTTGTTTAAAATTAATTTCTTGTTTGACCATTAATTAATTTGGTTAATGATTTCTTATTTTAGTTTAAAAAACCATTTCTTTAGTTAAAAAA
Source organism: Acraspis erinacei (assembly GCA_035041075.1). Lineage (NCBI taxonomy): Eukaryota > Metazoa > Arthropoda > Insecta > Hymenoptera > Cynipidae > Acraspis > Acraspis erinacei. Next base: position 3,638 of record JAWWLR010012909.1, read on the forward strand.
ATTAATTTTTGGTCGAAAATTCGTCTTTTGGGAATAAAAAAACTTCATCCCTTTTGGTAGAAATTTTTGTTTAAAGATTTATCATTAAAGTTAAAAATTATTTTGTTTGTTTGTTAAGAATTTAACTATTTTGTTGAAAATTAATATTTTTGGATGAAAATTAATTAATTTTGTTAACGAATTCTTATTTTAGTTTAAAAATCATTTATTTAGTTAAAAAAATTAATTTTTAGTTGAAAATTTTTCTTTTGTAGATCAAAATTCCTCCCTTTTCATAGAAATTTTTTTTGTATTAAATATTTAACTTTAAATCCTTGGAATATAAAGTGTTTAAAATTGAATTATCGAGGTTTTTCTGTATTTGGTTTAATTTTGTTTTAAAAAGATTTATCATTAAAGTTAAAAATTCATTTTTTGTTGTTGTTGACAATTTGACTCTTTTGTTTAAAATTAATCTTTTTGTTTGAAAATTAATTAATTTGGTTAATGATTTCTTATTTCAGTTTAAAAAAATCATTTCTTTAGTTAAAAAAATTAATTTTTGGTTGAAAATTTGTCTTTTGTGGATGAAAATTTATCCTTATAGTTAAAAATTCATTTTTTGTTAACAATTTGACTCTTATGTTTAAAATGAATCTTGTTCTTTGACAATTAATTTATTTCCTTAATTATTTCGTATTTTAGTTAAAAAAAAATAATTTTTCCTTGAAAATTCCTCCCTTTTCATAGAAATTTTCTTATTATTCCACTATTTTCTTTAAAAAAAAAACTCTCCTATTTCTCCCGTTAAAATGAACAACATTTAAATTACAGTGGACTATAGAAAAAATCCGGAAAAAGTGGCTGCGGAGGAGGCCGTGATCTGTGGATCTCGGGCTCATTTGGAGGAACAAGAGATCGCCACCCGATCCCTTTTCCGACTTCTCCTCATGTACGGTTTCCACTTTCTAGTCTGGTTTTTCTGTGTGAGGGGCGTGCGCGACACCCAGTGTGGCTTCAAGCTCCTGACGCGGAAATCCGCGAGAATTATTTTTCACGTGCTGCACGTCGAGCGATGGGCTTTCGACGTGGAAATGCTCTACATTGCCCAGACTCTGGAGATTCCTGTCACGGAAATAGCAGTCAACTGGACGGAAATCGAAGGCTCGAAACTGGTGCCGATTTGGAGTTGGCTACAGATGGGTCGCGATTTGGGCCTTATTTGGCTGCGATACAAAATCGGCGCCTGGAAGATAGGTAAACCGAAATCGGGCTAAATTGTTGGAAATTGGTGGAAATTTGTGGAAGGACATGTACTTAAATTACATAACTGCTCAAAAACTAATCGAAAATTGATCTTTTTTTCGTTATTTCCGCCTTTTTTAGTAGAAAATTAATTTTTTTCCCGTAGAAACTTAAGAGTTTGTTAAAAAATACAACTTTTCGTGTTTAAAAATGCATATTTTTTACCATAAAAATTTAACTGAAATCTCTTTTAACAAAAAATTCAACTATTTTTCTTCCAATCTATCTTTCTTATTTAAAAATTGTGAAAGAGCTCTTTTACGTAATTTTTGGTAAATTTGCAAAAAATGTCTCCTTAAAATTATATTCTTAGTTATAAATTTCATTTTTTGTTGTTGAAAATTTATCTTTTTTTCATTAAAGATTTTTATATTTTAATGAAAATTCGCCTTTTTTATTAGAAAATTAATTTTTTTCCGTTGAAAATTTAACTAATTTTTTTTCCCTAGAAACTTAAGAGTTTGTTAAAAAATTTATATTTTGATTTTGAAAATTCAAGTGGAATCTTTTTCGGATGAAAAATTCAACTATTTTCTAAAAGTATTTTTCTTTTTAATAAAAATTCCTCTTTTTTTGGATAAAAATTAATTTTTTGAATTTTTAAGCAGGAAAACCTGTTTAAAAAATCCTACTTTTGAAAAATTCAACTTTTTTTATTGAAAATTAATTTTTTTCGTTGAAACTGAAGAGTTTGTTGAAAAATTTATATTTTGATTTTGAAAATTCTTGTATTTTAATGAAATATCGCCTTTTTTAGTAGAAAATTAATTTTTTTCGTTAAAAATTTGTATATTTTAATGAAAATTCGCCTTTTTTAGTGGAAAATTAATCTTTATAATGGAAAATTAATTTTTTTTCCGTAGAAACGTAACGTTTTTAAAAAAAAATTCATATTTTTATTTTGAAAAAGTCAACTGGAATCTTTTTCGGATGATAAATTTAACTATTTTTCTTTTTAATAAAAATTCATCTTTTTTTAAATGAAAATTCATGTTTGTTTGGATAAAAATGAATTTTATAAATATTTAAGCAGGAAAACCGGTTTAAAAAATCATATTTTTGAAAAATTCATCTTTTTGGATTGAAAATTAATTTTTTTTCGTTGAAACTTAAGAGTCTGTTAAGAAATATATTTTGATTTTGAAACTTCTTGTATTTTAATGAAAATTCGTCTTTTTTAGTAGAAAACTAATTTTTATTCCGTCGAAACTTAATAGTTTGTTAAAAAATTCAACTATTTTTTTGAAGATTTTTATTTTCAATAAAAATTCATCTTTTTTTGGACAAAAATGCAACTTTTCGTGTTTAAAAATTCATATTTTTTACCATAAAAATTTAACTGAAATGTCTTCTAACAGAAAATTCAACTATTTTTTTTCAAAATCTATCTTTCTTATTTAATAGTTATGAAAGAGCTCTTTTACGTAATTTTTGGAAAATTTGCAAAAAAATTTCTCTTGATAATTATATTTTTAGTTATAGATTTTATTTTTTTTGCTGAAAATTTATCTTTTTTCGTTAAAAATTGGTGTATTTTAATGAAAATTCGCCTTTTTTTATTAGAAAATTAATTTTTTTCCGTTGAAAATTTAACTAATTTTTTCCCCCTAGAAACTTAAGAGTTTGTTAAAAAATTTATATTTTGATTTTGAAAATTCAACTGGAATCTTTTTCGGATGAAATATTCAACTATTTTTTAAAAGTATTTTTCTTTTTAATAAAAATGCATCTTTTTTGGATAAAAATGAATTTTATGAATTTTTAAGCAGGAAAGCCTGTTTAAAAAATCATATTTTTGAAAAATTCATCTTTTTTTTCCTGAAAATTAATTTTTTTTCGTAGAAACTTAAGAGTTTGTTAAGAAATTTATATTTTGATTTTGAAAATTCTTGCATTTTAATGAAAATTCGCCTTTTTTAGTAGAAAATTAATCCTTATGATGGAAAATTAATTTTTTTCCGTAGAAACGTAACGTTTTTTTTTTAAATTCATATTTTTGTTTTGAAAAATCAACTGGAATCTTTTTCGCATGATAAATTCAACTATTTTTCTTTTTAATAAAAATTCATCTTTTTTTAAATGAAAATTCATCTTTGTTTGGATAAAAATAAATTTTATAAATATTTAAGCAGAAAAACCTGTTTAAAAAGTCATATTTTTGAAAAATTCATCCTTTTGGATTGAAAATTAATTTTTTTTCGTTGAAACTTAAGAGTTTGTTAAGAAATATATTTTGACTTTGAAACTTCTTGTATTTTAATGAAAATTCGTCTTTTTTAGTAGAAAATTAATTTTTATTCCGTCGAAACTTAAGAGTTTGTTAAAAAATTCAACTATTTTTTTTTGAAGATTTTTATTTTTAATAAAAATTCATCTTTGTTTGGTCGTATTTAAAAATTCATATTTTTTTACCATAAAAATTTAACTGAAATCTCTTTTAACAGAAAATTCAACTATTTTTTTCCAATCTATCTTTCTTATTTAAAATTTATGAAAGAGCTCTTTTACGTAATTTTTGGAAAATATGCAAAAAGTTTTTCCTGAAAATTATAATTTTAGTTGTAAAATTTTTTTGTTTGCTGAAAATGTATCTTTTTTCGTTTAAATTTTTTGTATTTTAATGAAAATTCGCCTTTTTTAGTAGGAAAATAATATTTATGATTGAAAAATAATTTTTTCCGTAAAAACGTAATGTTTGTTAAAAAAATTCATATTTTTATTTTTTTAAATCCCCTGGAATCTTTTTCGGATGATAAATTCAACTATTTTTCTTTTTAATACAAATGCATCTTTTTTTAAATAAAATTTCATGTTTGTTTGATAAAAATGAATTTTATGCGTTTTTAAGCAGGAAAAACTGTTGAAAAATTCGTCTTTTTTTATTGAAAATTAATTTTTTTTTCTTAGCAACTTAAGACTTTGTTAAAAAATTTATATTTTGATTTTGAAAAATCGTAGAAAATATACTTTTTACTGAAAACTCTTTTTTTATGTTGAAAATTCAAATTTATTTTGAATTAAAATTAATTTTTTTCTTTGGAAATTGGTCTTTTTAATTAGAAAATTTATCTATTTTAACAGAAATTTCATTTTTCTTGGGTAGAAATTAAAACTACTTGGTAAAGAATTCCACTATTTTGTTAAAAATTCATATATAAAAAAAAATTCAACTTTTTGGCTGAAAATTTAAAAAATTTTCTAAGAAATTAACGTTTTTAGTTAAAAATTCAACTGTTTTGTAGAAAATTCATATTTTCAGGGTTGAAACTTCTACTATTTTCAGAGAAAATATACTTTTTACTGAAAACTCATATTTTGATGTTGAAAAGTGAAGTTTCTTTTGAAATAAAATTAATTTTTTTAAATTCATTCTAAAAATAAAAAAAAAATTGTTTTTAAATTCGTTTAAAAAGATTCGCGTTTTTGGAGTGAAAATTCTTTTTTTTTATGTAAACACTCATTTTTGGTTTCAAAAATTCATATTTTCAAAAATCAACTAGAATCTTTTTCGGATGAAATTTCAACTATTTAAAAAAAATTTTCATTTAAAATTGATATTTTTTAAGAAAAATATTATATTTTAAAAATAAAAATCCAATTTTTTGGCTGAAAACTTAAAAAATTTGTTAAAAGATCAACTTTTTTGGTTGAAATTTCAACTGTTTTGGTTGAAAATGGTATCTTTTGGGTTAAAAATTCAAGTATTTTCAGGGAATTTAACTATTTTGTTAAAAATTGATCATTTTTGGTTTAAAAATATTCGTCTTTTTGGAATGAAAATTCATTTTTTTTCGTAGAAACTCAGTTTTTGTTTTAAAAAATGCATATTTTTATATTGTAAAGTCAATTAGAATCTTTTTCGGATGAAAATTTAACTATTTTTTCTTAACATTTTGTTTTTAATTTAAAATTTATCGTTTTCATGAGAAATATTATCTTTCTTAAATAAAAATTCAACTTTTTGGCTGAAAATTTAAAAATGTACTTAAAAGGTCAACCTTTTTGGTTAAAAATTCAACTGTTTTTTAGAAAATTCCATCTTTTGGGTTGAAAATTCAATTATTTTCAGGGAAAATTTACTTCTTACTGAAAACTCATATTTTGATGTTAAAAAGTGAAAGTAAAATTTCTTTTGGATGAAAATTCAAATATTTTTTCTTACAATTTATCCTTTTCAGTTTAAAAATTTATTTTTCGATACAAGGATTATGTCTTCTTTTTTTTTAAATTTAACTGTTTAGTCGAGAAGCCTTTTTTTTGTTTAAAATTAATTTATTAACAGAAAATTTTACTTTTTCATTTTTAATTCATCTTTTTTATTTCGAAAATTCTCTTTTTTTTAAATAAAAAAATCATTTTCTTGTGTCCAAATAATTTTGTGCCGAAAAATCATATTTTGGTTTAAAAATTCAACTTTTGTAGAGAAAATTCGACTGTTGGCTTGAAGTTTTAATAATTTAGATAAAGTTTTATTTTATTTTCGTGAAAAATTTTTATTTGTTGAAAATTCGTTTTTTTGGTTTTAAAATTCTTTTTTTTTTTGGTTTTAACTTTCTTATTTTTTCATTGAAATATAAATTCGGATACTTTTTTGTTTGGAATTTATCCTTTTAGGTTAAAAATCCAACTATTATGTTCAAAATGTAATTATTTTTTCGAAAATTGAAGTATTTTCTTAAAAAGTTATTTCTTTTATAGAAGAAACGACATTTTTTTGTTTAAAATAATTATTCAGGGAAACTAAAAATAATCCTGTAATTTTATTATAAGGCTAAAATCCGTTACGTAATTTAAGTACGGTCCCTATTCTGCAATCAAGCATTTATTTTTTATTTTATTTTTTTGAAATCCAAGAACTGCACAAAGTTAGAAAAGAAATACACAGTATATTATTGTGTATTTGGCGACTAAAAAAATGTTTTATGTCATTAATTCATTGCAATTGTGGTCATTTATTTAGGAATTTATTTTTTTTTTATTGAAAAAAATATTCTTAGGGTGACCGGACGTCCTGATTTTTCATTTCCGGAAATGAAAATTCACGATTTTTATTCCGTGGATTTAAATTTTGTTCACAATTTCTGAGGGCGCAATATCTTGTTGACTTTTCAATTAAACTTGAAAAATTTTACGGTTATGGAATTTCAATAATATTTAAAAATAAAGGAAATATCGATTTTGCCTTTACTAAATTTTTAAGTTCTGAAAAGTATTTGAAATAATGAACATATTGTACAAATTCTACAAAATTATTTTTTGTAATTTATGGAATTTACTTGTAATTCTATTCAAAATTTAACCATTTTGTTAAAAATTCAACTATTTTTCATAGAAATATTCATTTTTGGCCTAAAAATGCAACAGTTTTTGGTTTTAAATGAAAATAATTTTTGATTAAAGTATCAGATATTAAATTTTTCATTGAGAATTCACATTATTTTATTTAAAATTAATCAACTTTGTAGAAAATTCAAGAATTTTATTAAGAAGTCAATTTATTGGTGGAAAATTCAAGGTTTTTATTGAAAATTCGTATTTTTTGTTGTTGTGAATTTAGTTATATTGCTCAGAAATTCTTTTTTTTTTATGTTTGAAATTAATTTGTTAACTAAAAATTTAACTATTCCATTTTTGGGGTGAAAAATAATTTTTTTATTTGAAAATTCATTTATTTTGCTGAAATTTTGTCTTTTCTGGTAGAAATTTCATCTTTATGGTTAAAAATTCATCAGTTTTTTCGAAAATTCAACTATTTGGTTTGAATTTCGTTTATTTTTATGCTGGAAAATTTATTTCCGTGATTAAAAATTTAAATATTTTATTGAAAATTCGTATTTTATAGACTATTCATGTTTTTGCTGAAAAATTAAATTTTATGGTTAAAAATTCATCTTTTTTGTCGAAAAATTCAAGTATTTGGTTCAAAATAATTTTTTTTGAAGATTCATCATTATAGTTGAGAATTTATTTTTTGGTTTGTAAATTCAATTTGTTTTTTTATGAAATTTAATTATTTGGTTTAAAATTTAAATATTTAATTAAAAATTAATTTTTTATTGAAGATTTATCATTATAGCTGAAAATTGATATTTTTTTGAAAAATTGAATTATTTCGTTGAAAATTCAACTATTAGATTATTTTAATTCAAAATGCTATTCTTTGGTTAAAAATTTTTTTGGTTGAAAATCGCTTTTTGATTAGTTAAAAAAAAATAATTTTGAACTAAAAATTTAACTACCATTTTTAATACAAAATTTATCATTTTTAGTCAAAAATGGAACTATTTGGTTAAAATTTTGTTTATTTATTAAAAATTAAACTATTTAGTTGAAAATTCGTTTTCTTGGGTTAAAAATGTATTCTTTATGATTAAAAATTAATTTTTTGAACAGTAAATATAACTATTCCATTTTTGTTCCAAAAAATATCTTTGTTTTGTTTGTTAAAAATTAACGTATTTTTTTAAATCTATTTATTTGGTTTACAATTCCTTTTTAATTTGATATTTTTGAGAAAATTTATCTTTTTATTAATAAATTAATTCATTTCTTTATCTAATTTTTTTCAAAATTCGTTTTTAATTTGATTGAAAATGATTTTTTTAAACTAAATCATCTTTTTGTTTTAAAAAAAAACTAATCTTATTATTTGAAAACTCAGAACTAAAAAATCTTTTGCTTATAAAATTTTATACTTTTATTTTAAAGCTTAAATTTGTAATTCAAGCAATTTTAAAAAGTTGTCTTGAAGACTTGCACAAAGTTGAAATTTTTTGATAAAAAACATTTTTATTTAATAAATATCAATTGAATTAAAAAAAAAAAGAAATTACTTCGGCAAAAAATTATTTTTTCTTAATAAAAAAGGACAATTTCCTTCTAAAAAAGATCAATTTAAAAAAAAATGTGTATTAATTTTTGCACAAGTATTTAAATTTTCAAATAAAAAAGATTAATTTTCAACAAATAAGTTCAAGCAAAGAAGAATAATTTTTATTCGAAAAGTTGCATTTTCATTTTTAAAAAGGGAGGAAAACTCTACTAAAAAATATGAGTTTTTAAATCAGAAGGATAAAGTTTCAAAGAAAAAGTTGGATTAATAAAAAAAACGACACTTTTTTTTATTAAGTTAAACTTTAATCTATAAAAAATTCAGTTCATTTTTCAGCGCCAAAATATAATTTTTAAACCAAGAAGTAAATTTTCTAAAAAATAGTTCAATTTCTAACAAAAATTTATGACTTTTTTTAATAAACTCGTTTAATTTTCCACGAAACAGTTGCATTTATATCCAAGATTGATAAAATTTTAAAAATATGACTTTAATTAAAAACAGCTGAATTTGAAAATGAAAAAGACGAATTAAAAGAAAATTGAGTTTTCAACCGAATAGTCGCATTTTTTTCAAGAAAAATCAAAATTCTCTTGAAGCAGGTTCATTTATAAATCAAAAAGACAAATTAAAAAAAAATATTGATTTTTCAACATAAAAATAGGAATTTCAAACAAAGTGGAAATTTTCCAGGAAGTTTTAAATTAAAAAGACAAATTTTCGGAAGGAATGGTTTTTTATATAAAAAAGATTTCAGTTGACTTATCAGCAAACAATATATGAATTTTAAACGAAAGTTTAATGTTTTACGAAAAGAGCTAAATTTTCAACCGAAAAATATGAACTTTCAAGAAAACCGTTGAATTTGTAAGCAAAAATAATGTCTTTTTAAGAATATTGTGAAATTTTCAACCAAATAATAAAATTTATAACTTAAAAGATCATTTTCAGGAGAAATTAATCTTTTTTGTCGAAAAATTCAAGTATTTGGTTCAAAATATATATATATATTTTTTTAAAGATGCATCATTCTAGTAGACCTTTTTTTTTTAATTCAAAATTCTTCTATTTTGATGAAAATTCATCGTCTTTGGTTTCTAAATTTAATTCTTTTTTGTTCAAATTTAATTATTTGGTTTTATATTTTAATATTTGGTTCGGAATTAATTTTTCTATTGAAGATTTATCATTATAGCTGAAAATTTATCTTTTTAGTTGAAAATTTATGTATTTTGATAAAAAAAAATCGTATTTTTTAGTCGAAAATAATCTTTACGGTTGAAAAATTCACCTTTTCGATGAATAATTCAAACATTTTGATTAAAAAATAATTTTTATTTTGAAGGTTCTTGATTATAGTTGAAATTTTATGTTCTTTAGTTAAATATTCATGTATTTTGATGATAATTCGTCTTGTTTGGTTAAAAATGCATCGTTTTGTGTGAAAATAAAATTCAAAATAATCTTTTTTTTTTTTTAAGATTCATCATTCTACTAACAAATTTTTTTTAGTTAAAAAATTCTTGTATTTTGACGAAAATTCGTCGTTTTTGGTTTGTAAATTCAATTTTTCTTTGTTAAAATTTAATTATTTGGTTGAAAACACAAATACTTGGTTCAAAATTAGTTTTTTATTGCAATATTATGTATTTTGATAAAAAAATAGTCTTTTTTGGTCGAAAATTAATAATTATGGTTAAAAAATTAATCTTTATGGTTGAAAAATTCACCTTTTTGGTGAAATATTCAACAATTTGTCTTTTTTGTTGAAAATTAATTCTTATGGATAAAAATTCATCTTTTTGTTCTTAAATTCAAATACTTGGTTCAAAATAATCTTTTTTTTCTGAAGACTCATCATTATAGTAGAAATTTTTATTTTTAGTTGAAAATTCTTATATTTTGATGAAAACTCGTCGTTTTTGTTTTGTGAATTCAATTCTTTTTTGTTAAAATTTAATTATTTGATTTTATATTTAAATATCTGGTTCGAAACTAATTTTTTTATTGAAGATTATTTAGCTGAAAATTTATATTTTTTTGTTGAAATTTAATTATTTGTTTGAAAGTTTAACTGTTAGATTCAAAATTAATTTTTATGGTTAAAAATTCATATTTTCGTGCGAAAATTCAAGTATTTGGTTCAGAACAATATTTTTTTTAAATATTCATCATTCTAGTAGCAAATTTTTTTTTTTTTTTTAGTTAAAAATTCTTCTATTTTTGTGAAAATTCGTCGTTTTTGATTAGTAAATTAAATTATTTTTTGTTCAAATTTAATTATTTGGTTGAAAATTCAAATACTTGGTTCAAAATTATTTTTTTATTGAAGATTTATTATAAAAGTTGAAAATTTATATTTTTTGATAAAAAATGGTCTTTTTTGGTCAAAAATTAATAATTATCACCTGTTTTTAGTAGAAATTTAATCTTTCCTGGGTAAAAATACAAACTATTTGGTAGAGAATTCAACTATTTTGTTAAAAATTAATTATAAAAAAAAGAATTCGTTAAAAATTTTTTTTAATTCGTTTTAAAAAATTCGTCTTTTTGGACTGAAAATTAATTTTTTTTCGTAAAAACTCATTTTATTGTTAAAAAAATTTATATATTTTGAAAAATCAACTGGAATCTTTTTAGGATGAAATTTCAACTGTTTAAAAAAAATTTTAATTAAAAATTGATCTCTTTTAAGAGAAATATTATATTTTATTAATAAAAATTCAACTTTTTGGCTGAAAATTTAAAAATTTTGTTAAGAAATTAACGTTTTTGGTTAAAAATTCATCTGTTTTGTACAAAATTCATAATTTCAGGGTTGAAAATTTACTTTTGACTTATTATTTTTGATTTTTGATTTATTATTATAGATGAAAATTTATGTATTTTGATAAAAAAATGGTCTTTTTTGGTTAAAAAATAATTTTTGTATTACCGGTTCATCATTCTAGTAGAATTTTTTTTTTTTTAGTCAAAGATTCTTTTATTTTGGTGAAAATTTATATTTTTTGATTTTGTAAATTTAATTTGTTTTTTTATAAAATTTAATTATTTGGTTGAAAATTTTAATATTTGATTAAAAATTAATTTTTTTATTGAAGATTTATCATTATAGCTGAAAATTGATATTTTGTTGTAAAATTTAATTATTTGTTTGGAAATTTAACTGTTAGATTCAAAATTAATTTTTATGGTAAAAAATTCAAGTATTTGGTTCAAAACAATTTTTTTTTTAAGATTCATCATTCTAGTAGAATTTTTTATTTTTTATTTACAAATTCTTGTATTTTAATCTAAATTCATCAGTTTTGGTTTGTAAATTCAATTCTTTTTTCTTAAAATTTAATTATTTGCTTTTATATTTAAATATCTGGTTCGGAATAAATTTTTTTTATTGAAGATTTATCATATTATAGCTGAAAATGTAATTTTCAGGAGAAAGTTTTTGCGAATTTGCATAAATTATATGCATGAGCTGTTACGTAATTTAAGTACGGTCACTTTCCTGTGCAATTTTTGTAATTTCATTGACTGTGAAAAAAGTTTTTTTCGAACCGGGAGTTTATTTCTTCGATTGAACCTGAAAAAAATAAATGTGGATCGGTCTGGTCACTCTAAGATTATTTAAACTATTTGCGAATGAATCACAGACAAAGAGAGCTTTGTGTGTTTTGTATGCAGAGGAAAATTATGGAATGACTGAGTCAAGATTTTCTCTTGAAATGTGAGACGTGCGCGGAATGAATCAAGCAGAGTGTCTTATCTATAATTGTGTCTATATTTTTTAAAATATTTGATAGTAAAGACCGTTGGAGATATTTAAGTTTTATTATTCATAAATTGTGTAAAAAGGTCTTTTAAAATTATAGAAATTTAAAAAAAATTTTATTCTTCTCTAATTCTCTTTCTTTTACTTTTCCTATGGAAATTCGTCATTCTGGCTTCAAAATTCGAATATTTGGTTGAAAATTCAACTATTTTTGCAAAAATTTCCGGAAAAGTATTTAAAATGTTTAAAATATTGTACAAATTCTACAAGATTATTTTTAAAAAAATATTTGTCATAGAAATATTCATTTTTGGCCTAAAAATGCAACTGTTTTTGGTTTCAAATTAAAATGATTTTTAGTTCAAGTATCAGATCTTAAATTTTTCATTGAGAATTCACATATTTTGTTTAAAAATTAATGAACTTTGTAGAAGATTCAACAATTTCATTAAAAATTCAATTTATTGGTTGAAAATTCAAGGTTTTTATCGAAAATTCGTATTTTTTGGTTGTAAATTAATTTGTTAACTAAAAATTTAACTACTTTATTTTTAGTAGAAAGTCTGTCTTTTTTGGTAGAAATTTAATTCTTATGGTTAAAAAATTCATCAGTTTTGTCGAAGATTCAACTATTTGGTTTGAATTTCATTTACTTTTATTCAAAATTCGTATTTTTTGTGGAAAAATTAATTTTTTTATTGAAGATTCATCATTATAGTTGAAAATTTATTACCGTGATTAAAAATTTAAATATTTTATTGAAAATTCGTCTTTTATAGTAAAAATTGACAAATTATATTTTAATGCATAAATTACGAAATGTTTTAAAAAAACGTACTCTTCTTTAATTCTGCTTCTTTTTACTTTTTGTATGGAAATTCGTAGTTTTGGCTAAAAAATTCGAAGATTTTGTTAAAAATTGAATATTTTTTGTTAAAAATGTAATTCTTTGGTTGAAAATTCAACTATTTTTGTAAAAAATTATCTATCTTTTAAACAAAATTTCTTCTTGTCTTGAAGATTCAACTATTTGGTTTATAAATATAACTGTTTTTTATTTAAATTTAAATGTTTCGTTGAAAATTAGTCTTGTTTTACCAAAAATTTAACTGTTTTGTTGAGAATTTAATGACTTAGTTAAAAATTCCAATTACGAAAACATTGTTTTTGGTGGATAGAAAATTTATCTTTTTGGATTGAAAATTTGTTTTTTGAAAACTCGAATTTTGCTTGAAAGTTGTACTGTTTGTTTCTTTATGTTACTTTTTGTTTAAAAGTTAATTCTTTAGTTAGAAATTCGTTTTTTTTTTGTTGAAAATTGATTCCTTTTAGTAAAAATTTTTTTTGATTGACTATTTAAATATTTTGTTGAAACTAATTTATTTCGTTAAAAATTTAATTATTTTTCTGAAAAATCGTTTTTTTTGTTTGACCATTAAAATTTTAAAAGGAAAGATAAGCAGTCCATTTTTGGTTAAAAATTGATGTTTTTAGTTAAAAATTCACGTATTTTTGTAAAAATTCATCGTTTTAGACGAAAATTCAAGTATTTGGTTAAAAATTGAGTTTTTTATTGAAGATTTATTATTATAGCTGAAAATTTATGTATTTTGATTTAAAAAATCGTCCTTTTTGGCCGAAAATTAATCTTTATTGTTGAAAAATTTACTTTTTTGGTGAAAAATTCAACTATTTTTTGTTAAAATTTTATTTTGTTGAAAATTCAAATACTTGGTTCAAAATTATTTTTTTATTGTATATTTATCTTTTTAGTTGAAAATTGACGTATTTTGATAAAAAAAATCATAGTTTTTGGTTGAAAATTAATTATTATGTTTAAAAATTCACCTGTTTGGACGAAATTCAAGTATTTGGTTAAAAATTACGTTTTTTTTATTAAAGATTAATCATTATAGTTTTAAATTTATTTTCTTCTAGCTACAAATTCTTGTATTTTGATGAAAATTCGTCTGTTGTGTTTTGCAAACTCAACTGTTTTTTCTTAAAATTTTATTATTTGGTTGAAAATTTAAATATTTGGTTCAAAATTAGTTTTTCATTTGAGATTTATTATTATAGCTGAAAATGTATGTATTTTGATAAAAAAATCGCCTTTTTGCTCAAAATTTCACCTTTTTGGTGAAAATTTTTTAGTTTTTAGTTTAAATTCATGTATTTTTATTAAAAAATCGTCTTTTTTTATTTGAAAATTAATTTTTGTGGTTAAAAATTCATCTTTATGGTCGAAAATTCAATTATTTGGTTCAAAATAATCTTTTTTTATTGAAGATTAATCATTAGAGTAGAAAATTAATGTTTATGTTTGAAAATTCATTTTTTTTTGTTCGAAAACTCAATTATATGGTTCAAAATTCATTTTTTATTGAAGATTAATCATTATATTTGTAAATTTATCTTTTTTAGATAAAAATTCTTGTATTTTGATCAAATTCGCCCTTTAACAACTAATATTTTAACTGAAAATGTAAGTGTTCCTTTTTTGGTTCAAAATGTTGTCTTTATTCGAAAATGCATGTATTTTTAAGAAAATACGCCCCTTTTTATTATAAAATTAGTGCTTATGGTTGAAAATTAATTTTTTAGGTCGAAAACTCAATTATTTGGTTCAGAATTCATTTTTTTTTATTGAAGATTCATCATTATACTTTAAAATTTATCTTCTTTTGTTAAAAATTCGCCCTTTTTAGTATATAAAATTAAACTTTATGATTTTAAAATCACATTTTTGGACGAAAATTCAACTATTTGGTTAAAATTTCAATTAAATGTAACTTAAAAACATTTTTTCTGTTTAAAAAAGTAAACGTTTGTTTGAATTTTATTTGAAACTAATTTTTTAACTGAAAATATAAATGTTCCATTTTTGGTTAAAATTTTTTCCTTTTTATTCGAAAATGCATTTATTTTTCCGCAAATCTGCTTTTTTTAGTAGAAAATTAATGATTATAGTTGAAAATTAAATTTTCTTTTAAAAATTCAACGATTTTGTTGACAATTCGTCTTTTATAGTTGAATATTAATCTTGTTGCTGAAAATAATTTTAAAAAAATCGTGTCTACATTTTGAAAAATATTTCATAATAAATTTGTTTTTTGTTTCTGTGGTTATAAATGTAACTCTTCTTTATTGAAGTTTTTTTTGGGCTACTTTTTGGTTAACAGTTAATTCTCTAGTTAGAAATTCGTTTTTTTTTTGTTGAAAATTGATTCCTTTTAGTGACAAATTTTGTTGAATGACTATTTAAATATTTTTTTGAAATTAATTTCTTTAGTTAAAAATTTAACTTTTTTTTTAAAATCGTTTTTTTGTTGTTTCACTATTACAATTTTAAAAGGAAATATAAGCAGTCCATTGTTTGTTCAAAAATGATCTTTTTAGTTAAAAATCCATGTATTTTTGTAATAATTCGTCTTTTTTTTGTCGAAACTTAATCTCCATAAAATCTTAAAAAAAAAATAATTTCTATGTTTGAAAATTAATTCTTATGGTTAAAAATTCATCTTTTTGGACGAAAATTCAAGTATTTGGTTAAAAATTAAGTTTTTTATTGAATATTTATTATTATAGCTAAAAATTTATGTATTTTGATGAAAAAAATCGTCTTTTTTTGTCGAAAATTAATCTTTTTGGTTGAAAAATGCACCTTTATGGTGAAAAATGCAACTATTTTTTGTTAAAATTTAATTATTTGGTTAAAAATTCAAATACTTGGTTCAAAATTAGTTTTTAAATTAAGATTTATCATTATAGCTGAAAATTTATCTATTTAGTTGAAAATGTATGTATTTTAATTTTAAAAAATCATCTTTTTTGGTTGAAAATGAATTTTTATGGTTAAAAATTAATTTTTTGTTGACAAAAATTCAAGTATTTGATTAAAAATTAAGTTTGTTATTTAAGATTATTCATTATAGTTGAAAATTTATTTTTTTATAATTAAAAATTCTTGTATTTTAATAAAAATTCGTCTTTTATGATTTGTAAATTCAATTATTTTTCGTTAAAATTGAATTAATTGGTTGAAAATTTAAATATTTGGTTCAAAATTAGTTTTTCATTTGAGATTTATTATTATAGCTGAAAATTTATGTATTTTGATAAAAAAATCGCCTCTTTTGGTAAAAAATTCAAGTATTTGGTTAAAAAATAATTTTGATATTGGAGATTCATCATTATAGTTGAAATTTTATCGTCTTTAGTTAAAAAATTTTGTATTTTAATGAAAATTCGTCTATAACGGTTTGGAAATTCAATTACTTTTTGTTAAAATTTAATTATTTGGTTGAAAATTCAAATATTTGGTTCGGAATTAATTTTTTTATTGAAGATTTATTATTCTAGCTGAAAATTTATCTTTTTAGTTGAAAATGTATTAATAAATAGTTTTAGTTGAAAATTTATGTATTTTGATAAAAAAATAATCTTTTTTTATTAAAAATTAATTATTATGGTTAAAAATTCATCTTTTTGGACGAAATTCAAGTATTTGGTTCAAAAATAATCTTTTTTTTATTGAAGATTAATCATTATATAGTTGAAAATTTATTTTTTCTAGTTAAAAATTCTTGTATTTTAATGAAAATTCTTCGTCTTTGGTTTGTAAATTCAATTATTTTTTGTTAAAATTTAATTATTTGGTTTTGAAAATTTAAATACTTAGTTCAAAATTATTTTTTTTTTATTGGAAATTTATTATTACAGCTGAAAATGTGTGTATTTTGATAAAAAAAATCGTCTTTTTTGGTCGAAAATTAATAACTATGGTTGAAAAATTCACCTTTTTGGTGAAAATTTCAACTATTTGGTTAAAAAATAATTTTTTTTATTGGAGGTTCATCATTATAGTTGGAAATTTTATGTCTTTTAGTTAAAAATTCATGTATTTTGATGCTAACTCGTCTTTTTTGGTTGAAAATAAATTTTTATGATTAAAAAATCATCTTTTTGGACAAAATTCTAGTATTTGGTTAAAAATAATCTTTTTTTTAGTGAAGATTAATCAATATAGTTGAGAATTTATTTTCTTCTAGCTAAAAATTCTTGTATTTTTATGAAAATTCGTCTTTTATGGTTTGTATATTAAATTATTTTATGTTAACATTTAATTATTTGGTTGAAAATTCAAGTACATGGTTCAAAATTCAATTATTTGGTTAAAAATTTGATTGAAGATTAATCATTATAGTGGAGAACTTATTTCCGTGGTTAAAAATTTAAATATTTTGGTTAAAAATTCGTCTTTTACAGTAGAATATTAATCTTTTTGCTGATAAATTCTTTTTTTTTGTTTTGTTGAAAATTCATTTCTCTCGTTGAAAATTGAACTATTTTCTTCAAAATTATTCATTATGGTTACAAATTCATCGTTTTGGCCGAAAAATCAAGTATTTGGTTAAAAAAAAAATGTTTTTTTTTGTGACGATTCATCATTATAGTAGAAACTATTATTTTTTGTTTAGTTAGAAATTCTTGTATTTTGATGAAAATTCGTCTTTTACGGTTGAAAATTAATTTTTATGGTTAAAAATTCATCTTTTTGAACGAAATTCAAGTATTTTGTTTAAAAATTAAGTTTTTTTTATTGAAGATTAATCATTAAAGTTGAAAATTTATTTTTTTCTAGTTAAAAATTCTTGTATATTAATAAAAATTCGTCTTTTATGGTTTGTAAATTCAATTATTTTTCTTTAAAATTTAATTTTTTGGTTGAAAAT
>JAWWLR010012941.1:0-11404 GCA_035041075.1 Acraspis erinacei
CAAAAACCGCCATATTTAATTTTGAAGTCAAAATATTCGAATTTTGACCACGGATTCGAATTTAGCTCACCCAGAAACATAAGGAACAGTTGATGGGTTAAATTATATTCCAAGTTTTTGTGTATAATGCCCTCTTTGTCATCAATTTTCTCTCGTGGTCACATTTCTTTCGTTTTAGCATTGCATTTTCTCCCCTCTTTCCCCTTTTTTTTAATTCACTTAATTTTTTAAAACCCGGAAAATGACTGGATTTATTTATCGACCGGGTATTTGACAAATCTGTCGAAGAAAAAAGCTGTCCAAGTTCGATTTTAAGAGGTTTTTTTTTTAAATAATTAGTTGTATTGTTCTTTTTCTTTGAAGATTTTCGATTTTTATTTTTCAGCGTTGTATTTTAGTTTGAAGAATTTTAAAATGCGCTCTTGTAAATTCAACAGTTTTGTGGAAAAGTCATAGTTTTTAACTGAAATTTCTGCTGTTTTGTTGAAAATTTTGAAAACATTTTGCAGAAAATTTACTTTTTCTTTAAATTTAATATTTGGACGTTGAAAGGTCTATTAAAATCTGTTTAGATCAAAATTCAACTTAAAAAATAAAATTTTTAACTGATAATTCATATGTTTGAAGAGAAATTTTATCTTCCTTGGATAAAAAAGCAACTATTTGATTGAAAATTGAACAATTTTGTTATAAAGTCATACTTTTTGGCTGAAAATTCGTCTTTTTGTTGTTGAAAATTAAAGTATTTCGTGGAAAATTTACTTTTTGCTTTAAATTTATATTTTGTATTTGAAAAATGATCTGAAATGTTTGCTGGATGAAGATTAAGAAATGTGTCGTTTTGTTAAATTAAAAATTTATCTGTTTTAGTAGAAATTTCATCTTGGATAAAAATGCAACTATTTGATAGAGCATTCCAATTATTTTGTTATAAATTCATTCTTTTTGGTTGAAAAACATTCGTCTTTTAGATCGTAAATTCATTTTTTTTTCGTTAAAACTTTTTTTTTATTAAACATTCATATCTTGTTCTCGAAAAGTGAACTGAAATTTTTTTTTTTTATGAAAATTCAAATATTTTTTTGTTGTTGAAAATTTATCTTTTTGATTTTAAATATGTTTCAGTAGAAATTTCATGTTTTTTTACGTTAAGAAATTCGTTTTTTTTAAGATTTATATTTTTAGTTAAAAATTCATCTGGTTTTTGGTTGAAAATGCATCTTTTTGGATGAAAATTCAACTTTTTTTAAATTTATCTTTTTGATTTTAAATATATGTTTCAGTAGAAATTTAATGTTTTTTTTTACGTTAAGAAATTCGTTTTTTTTTAGATTTATATTTTTAGTTGAAAATTCATCTCTGGTTGAAATTTTAACTATTTTGTTGAAAATAAATCTTTTTTTTTTATTGAAAATTCAATTATTTGAGTTAAATTTAAACTACATTGTTAAAAAAAATTGTTTTGCTTGAAGGCTTATGTCTGGTTGAAAGTGTAACTGTTTAGTGAAAAAGCCTTTTTTCGTTTAAAATTAATTATTCAACTGAAAATGTAACTTTTATATTTTTTTAAGATTGATCTTTTTTAGTTGAAATTTCTCCTTTTTTTTAGTAAAAAAATCTTTATTTGTTGAAAATTCGTCTTTCAATTTTAAAATTCTGTTATTTTTTTGTACAAATTTCATCATTTTTTATTTAAATAGAAACTATGGCATTTTTTTATTGCAAATTTATATTTCTTTAGTTAAAAATTCAACAACTTGGTTGAAAGTTAAACTGTTTTATGAAAAATTCATTTTTTGGTTGAAGATTCATAATTGTAACTGAAATTTAATCTCTGGTTGAAAATCGAACTGTTTGTCTGAAAATCCGTTTTTTGGTTTTTTTAGGAACTAGATTTTTAACAGAAAATTTAAATGTTCTATTTTTGGTTGAAAATGTATCTTTCTGGGGTGAAAATTCAACTATTTGGTAGAAAATTTATATTTTTTATTTAGAAATTAAAACTAGTTGTTTGAAAATTTAAGTATTTTGTAAAAAAAATCGCCTTTTTGTAGAAAATTAATCTTTATGGTTGAAAATTTATCTTTTTGATAGAAAATTAAACTATATTCCAGTTGCAGATTCATCATTTTTAGTATAAATTTATCAGTTTAGTTGAAAATTTAGTTCTTAAAATGAAAATTTTAGCGTCCATTTTTAATTGAAAATTGATCTTTTCTTGTTCAAAATTCATAAATCTGGATGAAAATTGGTATTTT
This sequence comes from Acraspis erinacei, assembly GCA_035041075.1. Taxonomy (NCBI): domain Eukaryota; kingdom Metazoa; phylum Arthropoda; class Insecta; order Hymenoptera; family Cynipidae; genus Acraspis; species Acraspis erinacei. The sequence goes on from JAWWLR010012941.1 coordinate 2,259, forward strand.
TAAAATTGAAAATGCAATTATTTTATTGAAAATCCACATATTTTGTTAAAAATCGATTTTTTAAAAAGAAAATTATCTTTTTATTTGCAAGGTAAAATTTCATGTCTTTCAGTTAAATATTAATCATTTTAGTTGAAAATTTATCTTTTAGGTTAGAAATAAATATATTTAAAAGTAAACAATTTGAAATTGAATTCTTTTAAATAGAAAGCCTTTAATCGTTAAAATTTCGAAGAGCTTTTCAAGTTTTAACGTTACAATTGTCATTGTTCTATTTAAAAAATATTTAATTTATGAATGAAACTGTTGAATTTTGATGTAGAAATAATAATTAAACACTTAATATTCGTAGAAATTTTTTAAAAATGATTGCAAATAATTTAAACGAAGTGTGTGTATCGTCAAAATTCGGATATTCGTACCGAAATTTCGGTTCACGTGAATTTTGAAACAAATAGTTCAATTTTCAATTTAAAAAAAATCGAATTTTTAACTAATTACTGGAATTTTGAACCAGAACAGATTAATTTTCCACTAAAGACTTGAATTTTTAACTTAAATAATGAATTTTCAAACAATAAATGTAATAATTGATATTTTAACAAAAATTATTTTTAATTTAAAAGAAAAACAGTTAAATTTAACCAAACAGACGGTTTTCCCGCGCAAAATACGTTAATTTTCTAACAAATAGTTGAATTTTCAGCTAGAAAGTATCAATTTTCATGTTAAAATATAAACTTTTCACAGAAAATGAAATTTTCCGCTAAAAAAAATGAAATTGTCAAATTTTCAGTTAAAAAAAATAGAATTGTCAATTAATTATTCGAATATTTAATAAAAACGGATTAATTGTTGACTAAATAATTAAATTTTTTTTTAAATATTTAAATTTAAAATAAAAAAAATAGTTGTATTATAAAGAAAAGGGGAATTTTCAACAAAATACGTGATTTTTGAAACAAATAGTTGAATTTTCAGCTAAAAAGTATCAATTTTAATGTTAAAATATCAATTTTTTTAGTTAAAAAAGTGGTTTTCAACCAAAAAAAAAAATCGAATTTTTCACTAATTATTGAAACATTTAATCAAAACGGATTAATTTTTGACAAAATCATTGGATTTTTAACTAAAATAAAAAATAATAAGGTTTAAGTTAAAACAAAATGTAGATTTTTGCCGATTTCAAGCAAAAGTTTTAGAAGATTTTTTTAGAATTGTGAAAGGCTTTTTTTTCAAAAGAATAAAGAAATATTCTCTTAAGATTCCTAGGAAAATTGCAAATAATTTTTCATTTTTAATAATTATTTGAAGATAATAATTAAAAAGATTTTAAAGGATTTCCAAAATTGTCAAAAAAGAATCTGGAATATTTTAAAGAAAATTTTTTTAATGCGCAGAATTTTTTATAAATTGTAGGAAAAATTCAATAAATATAGTTTAAAATAAATCGATTTTTTTCTCGAACTTTTTAAAAATTCTGCAAATTAAAAAAAAACATCATAAATTATTTTAATTTTCCTTAAGAATCTTAAGAATAGGTTTTTATTATTTTAAAGCCTTTCACAATTCTTAAAAAGCTTCGAAATATTTTGGTTTAAAATCTACACACACACATGTTTCAATTATTTTAAATTTTAAATTAATTTTGAATCTTTTCCAAACTTAAAATGAGTCAATTTTTTCCGCAAATAATAAGCAAGATTTTCTAAAAATGGTGAGAAAAATTCTACTTGTTTTAAAAGACATTTAGAAGTTCTGAAAAAAATGTCAAAAATAATTTTAAATTGGACAAAATGTAAAACAACTTTTAGGTTTTGAAATGAAATTTTAAAGCTTTTCAAGGATGCTTAAACTATTTAAAATGAAAATAATTTAACTTTTAATTTACGAAGTGTGAACTTAAAAAAATGGTTAATTTCGCCATTTTTTATGTTTTTAGCTTGAAATTGCTTAAAATAATATAACTTTGGAAAATTTTAAGTTTATTTATTGATTGTTAAATTTAGAACAGTGAACATGATAATTTAGGTTTATATTTTTGGAACTGAATTTGAATCTTTAAACCCCATCAAAGTTAAAAAAAAAGTCAAATTTTGCTGTTTATCTGTATTTCAGTTTAATTGTTCAATTGAAAAGTGTTGCTTTCTAACTTCCATTTTATTGCTTCAAATGGAAGAATTTGTAGCTTTAGAGTTAGAATTTGTTAATTTTATTGACCGTGAAAAAAAGGATTAATTATTAATCCGGTTATATGCAGGGAAAATCCGAAGATATAAAAAACTAAAGGATTTTCTTCTACTTCCTGCAGCTTAGAATACGAGGAGATTTTAATGCCGTAGTGTAAGTTGTGTACAATCGTTTTTTTTCTTTTTTCTCGCGTCAGGTTGTGAATTTGTTGGCGGAAACTCAGGAACAGCTGAGGAAGCAGAGGAAGAGGTCAATGCCAACAGTCCGTGGTGGTGCGCTTTATCCATCTTTGGTCGCAGCTCCTCAGCCGGACTCGATCGCTTCGGAACTCGAGTCTTCACTCTATTCGGAGTCCAGTTTAGACTCTGGATTAGGTGCCGATAGATTGTAAGTTTTTTTTCTTTTCTTTTCTTACAGAAATAATTCTTCATTTTCGAGAGGGAAATTTGTCTTTTAAAGATTCGAGATGAAGAGGTTAGATTTTTGTTTGTCTGTTTGTAGACCGACCTACAAGAAAGTGTTCGAGACGGTTCGCAGTGCCTCAAGATCTTCATTTGGAGGTCCCGGCGATGTTCAGCAGTTTCCGCGGCTTGGTTCGATGACGACTTCCACACACTCGAGTGGATCGTCGGGTCCACGAATGAGCCTTCTTGGACCTCAGACGCGAACCCGAACGCGTGGACAGCCGGGAATTTCCGGCTTTCCCAGTTTGGATTCGGCCGGTTACAGTGATAGCGAGGGTTCGCTTCTCACCGATTCCGAGGAATACCCGTAAGTTTATTTGCCATTTTTGATAAAACACTTTTTTTTCTTGGTGCCAGGGTGTCGACTCTATCTGGAACACCTGGAAAATCTGCAGGGTGGCGACTTGACCTAGAAAATTACAAAAAATATCGGGAGTTTTTATTTTAGAAGAGGAAGGTTCGGTAAAGAAATATAATTTCCCTTGGGACAGGCATTTTTTTTTAAAGAATTGAAACTGAGAGTTAGAGTTGCAAGTGAAAATTCGTCACAATTTAAGAGTTTCCTTCTTCCAAAGTTTAGAAAGAGGAAGTTATTTCAGTAGTTTTTATAGTAGAAGTGGTATTTCGAAGAGGTGGTCTACCATTTCGCCATCTGGTGCCGAAAACTAAAAGTAGAAAGAGCAGGTACAATGTAGAATTTGAAAGATGTATTTTAATTTTTGCATCAAAGTGTTTTTGCGATTATTTTGTGGAGTTAAAAACATTGATTGAATAAATAAACAAATCTCCAAGAAAAACAATTTGTTTTAGATAGAATTTATATCTTATACAGTGAAAAAAACACATTTTTCTCAAAAAGGGTTTTCAACAAAAGAAAAACAAACAATTATTTCAGTATTTCTTGTAAGTTTCAATGTATTTTGAAAAAAAAAATTTATCCAGATTATGCAAAGGATTCGAATAACAGACGATTGGAATTGGAATGCGAATTCTAACCTAACTTTTAGAGCAGATTTTTAAATAGTAAATATTTAATATACACATTAATACAAATTTATTTCAAGTTTATTTTCGCTTCAAAGTAAGTCCATTTAGGTTTTTAATTATTTAAAATTCATAATAAATAGAATAATAATTGTTTGTTCTAGAAATATATTTCTCTAAAAAAATGTGTGTTTTTTTTTACTGTATAAAATGTCAATTCCATCTAAAACCGTTTGTTTCCAATAAAGAGTTATTTTTATTATCCAATAAATACTTCGAACTTACAAGAAAAATGGTAAAAACAATTTTATGAAGAAATTAAAATGCATCTTTAAAAACGTACCTATTCTTTCTAGTTCGGACTTTTGTCACCAGGGGGCATATCGCAGTTTTAACCTTTCCATAATATACTTTTTTTTTAATCTTTCGTTATGAATTTACCCTTTTTTTTCTGGAAAATTTAACTACTTGCGGTTAAAAGCTAAACTCTTTTTTTCATAAATTAAACGTTTATAAATTGAACTTTTCTAATTGAAAATTCAATAATTAGGATCTTAAATTATTTAAAAAATTGTTAATTCATTCTGTGTTGAAAATTAATTCTTTTTATTAAGAATTCATCATTTTAGTTAAAAATTCATTTCTTTGGTTGAAAAATAAGCTATATTATTGAAAAATTGTTTTGTTTGTTTTTGGATTAAAAGAAGTTTTTGTACTGAAATTTTTTATTTTTTATTTGAAAATTCATTTATATCTTTGAAAATTCACATATTGAGTTTAAAAAAAAGACTTTTCTAATAGAAAATTGACTTTCTTTCTTTGAAAGTTAAGCTCATTGTATAAAAATTCTTCTTTTTGGTTAAAAATTCAAGTATTTCAGTAAAATTTTCATAATTTTATTTAAAAAATTATTTCTTTGGTTGAAAAATGAGCTCTTTGATTGAAAACTTGTTTTTTCTTTGGATTAAAAGGAATTTTTTTAAATAAAAATTTAATTATTTTCTGAAAATCGCATTTTCTTAACTAAAAATTTAATGTTTTAAATAACAAAATTAAGTTTTAATCAAAATAAAATTTTAATTTTAATCTTTTTTACAAATTTGAGTCGAAAATTGACTTTTTTTAGTTGAAAATTAAAAAATTTGGACGTAAATTTGTATTTTTCTTTTTTAATTGAAAATTCACATATTTATTTTAAAAAAGAGAATTTTTTCTCGTAATAAATCAAATTTTTTTTCTTTGAAAGTTTATCTCATTGTGTACAAATTCTTTTTTCTGGTTAAAAATTCAAGTATTTCAGTTAAATCTTCATCATTTTAATTGAAAAACAATTTCTTTGGTTGAAAAATGAGCTATTTGATTGAAATAAAAATTTTCTTTTTGGGTTGAAAAGAATTTTTTTCCATAAACTGAAAATGAAAATTCTATTCAAATTGAACGTCCCATATTTATTGTCAAAAATTCATTTTTTAACATTCTTTTTTTGACTTAAAATTTAATCTTTCAATTTTTTGTTGGAAAATTATCTAATTTAATTGAAAATTAAACTATTTCATATGAAGATTTATGGTTTCAGTTGAAAATTATTTTTTTTTAAATTGAAATTCAAAAAAATCAATAATTTCGTTAAAATTCATGTATTTTTGGTAGAAATTTACTCTTTTTTGTTAAAAACTCAAGTATTTTAGATAAATATTCACAATCTAAGTTGAAAATTCATTTTTCAGTTAAGAAATAAATTTATTTCGTTAAAAAATAAACTCCTTTGGTAAATTTTTTTTGTAAGATTCATCGCTTTAGTTAAAAATTCATTTTTTTAGTTGAAAAATAAGCAATTTAATTGAAAGGTTTTTTTCTTTTTGATTTGCAAATAATTTTTTTTCTTAACTGCAAAAATGAAAATATTATTCCTATTGAATATTCCATAATTTCGGTTAAAAATGCTTTTTATTAACGTTGTTTTTTTGACTTAAAATTTAATCTTTCAATTTTTTGTTGGAAAATGTTCTTTTTTAATTGAAAATTAAACTATTTCATATGAAGATTTATGGTTTTAGCTGAAAATTATTTTTTTTTTAAATTCAAATTCAACTATTTAGTTAAATATTTGTCTCCTTTGATTGAAAAATCAATAATTTCGTTAAAATTCATGTATTTTTTGGTAGAAATTTACTCTTTTTTGTTAAAAATTCAAGTATTTTAGATAAATATTCACAATCTAAGTTGAAAATTCATTTTTTAGTTAAGAAATAAATTTATTTGGGTAAAGAAGAAACTCCTTTGTTAAATTTTTTTTCCCAGTTGAATATTCCATAATTTTTGTTAAAAATTCTTTTTTTAACGTTGTTTTTTTTTGTCTTAAAATTTATTCTTTTATTTTAGAGCTGAAAAATGATCTTTTGTAGTTGAAAATTCGTCTTTTTTGGTTGAGGATTCATCATTTAAGTAGAAAATTGATCAGTGACGATGACAATTTTTTTTATTAAAAATGTAATTATTAAATCTAAATTCCATTTTCTTTCGGAAGTTTTTTTTTAATCCAAAATTGAGCTACTTGGTTGAATATTTGGCTCCTTTGATTAAAAATTCAACTATTTTGTTAAAATTCATGTATTTAGTTTTTTTTAATTGTATTTTTTGGTAGAAAATTAATCTTTTTTTTTTTAATTAATATTTTTGGTTAAAAATTCAAGTATTTTAGATAAATATTTATAATTTAAGTTGAAACTTCATCTGTTTTGTTTAAAATTCTACTACTCCAGTTGGAGATTCATAATTTTATTTGAAAATTTCACATAATCAATTAAAAAAAAAAAAATTTCTCGTAGAAAATCCATTTGTTTTCTTTCAAAATTAATCTCATTGTTTAAAAATTCTTCTTTTTGGTTAAAAATTCAAGTACTCCAGTTTAATATTCTTCATTTCAGTTGAAAATTCATTTTCAGTTAAGAAATAAATTTACTGGTTTGAAAAAGAAACTCTTTTTGTCAAAATTAGTCATTTTTTTTTAATTCTTTCATATTAATTAAAAATTCAATTCTTTCGTTGAAAAATGAGCTATTTACATGAAATTTTTTGGTCTTTTGGAGTTAAAAAAATTTTTTTTCTTTTAAACTGAAAATAAAAATACTATTAAAATTAAACGTTACATAATTATTGTCGAAAATTCATGCTTTACATTATTTTTTTGATTAAAAATTTAATCGTTCAATTTTTTGTTGAAAATTATCTTTTGTTGTTGAAAATTCGTCTTTTTTGGTTTGAGTGGAAAATTAATCAGTGAAGATGGCAATTGTTTTTTACTAAAAATGTAATTATTCCATTTTTGTTTGAAAGTTTTGTTTTTTTAATTCAAAATTCAAGTACTTGGTTGAAAATTTGTCTCCTTTGATTGAAAATTCATCTATTTTGTTAAAATTTGTACATTTTGTTTTTAAAAAATTGTATATTTTTTTGTATAAAATTAATCTTTTTGTTTGAAAATTAATATTGATGGTTAAAATTTTATTTGAAAATTCATAATAACTTTGAAAATTCACATATTTAGTTGAAAAAAAATTCTGGTAGAAAATAACTTTTTTTTCTTTCAAAATTAGACTCATTGTTCAAAAATTCTTCTTTTTGGTTCAAAATTCAAGTATTCCAGTTGAATATTCAGAATTTTAGTGGGAAATTCATTTTCAGTTAAGAAATAAATTTACTGGATTGAAAAAAAACTCTTGTGGTAAAAATTAATAATTTTTTTTTTTGAAGATTCATCGTATTAATAAAAAATTCAATTCTTTCGTTGAAAAATGAGCTATTTCATTGAAATTTTTTTGTCTTTTTGGGTTGAAAATAATCCTTTTCTTTTAAACTGTAAATGAAAATACTATTCAAATTAAATTTTACATAATTAGTGTCAAAAGTTCATTTTTTTACATTATTATTTTTATTAAAAATGTAATCATTCAATTTTTTGTTAAAAAATGATCTTTTGTAGTTGAAAAATCGTCTTTTTTGGTTAAACATTGATTTTCTTAAGTCAGTTTTTAAAAATTAAACTAATCCAGTTGAGGATTTATTATTTGAGTGGAAAATTAATCAGTGAAGATGACAATTGTTTTTTTTTTACTAAAAATGTAATTATTCCATTTTATTTCGAAAGTTTTTTTTTTTTAATTTAAAATTCCACTATTTTGTTGAATATTTGTCTCCTTTGATTACAAATTCATCTATTTCGTTAAAATTAATGCATTTTGTTTTAAGAAATTATATTTTTGTTTTAAGAAATTATATTTTTTTTTGTAAAAAATTAATATTTTTGTTGGGAAATTAATCTTCTTGGTTAAAAGTTCAAGTATTTGAGATAAATATGTATAATTTAAGTTGAAAATTCATCTTTTTGGTATAAAATTGCACTATTCCAGTTGAAGATTTATAATTTTATTTCAAAATTCATAATATCTTTGAAAATTCACATATATAGTTGAAAAAAAAAATTTCTGGTAGAAAATCAACTTTTTTTTCTTTAAAAATTAGACTCATTGTTCAAAAATTCTTCTTTTTGGTTAAAAATTCAAGTGTTCCAGTTGAATATTCATCATTTTAGTGGGAAATTCATTTTCAGTTAAGATATAAATTTACTGGTTTGAAAAAGAAACTCTTTTCGTCAAAATTAATAATTTTTTTAAAAGATTCTTTCATATTAATTAAAAATTCAATTCTTTCGTTGAAAAATCAGCTATTTAATTGTATTTTTTTTTGTCTTTTTGAGTTGAAAATAATTTTTTTCTCAATTTAAAAATAGTATTCCAGTTGAATTATCATACTTTTGGCTAAACACTCATTTTTTAACATTCTTTTTTTGATTAAAAATGTAATCATTCAATTTTTTGTTAAAAAATGTTCTTTTGTAGTTGAAAATTCGTCTTTTTTTTTGTTAAACATTGATTTTCTTAACTAGTTTTTTTTTAAATCAATAATCCATTTGAGGATTCATCATTTTAGTGGAAAAGTAATCAGTGAAGATGACAATTGTTTTTTTATTAAAAATGTAATTATTCCATTTTCTTTCGAATGTTTTTTTTTTTTTTTTTATTTCAAAATTCAACTACTTGGTTGAATATTTGGCTCTTCTGATTAAAAATTCAACTATTTCGTTAAAATTCATGTATTTTGTTTTTAAAAAATTGTATTTTTTTTTTTGTAAAAAATTAATATTTTTGTTGGGAAATTAATATTGTTGGTTAAAAATTCAAGTATTTGAGATAATTATGTATAATTTAAGTTCAAAATTCATCTTTTTGGTTTAAAATTGCACTATTCCAGTGGAAGATTTATAATTTTCTTTGAAAATTCACATATTTAGTTGAAAAAAAAATTTCTGGTAGAAAGTCAACTTTTTTTTCTTTCAAAATTAGACTCATTGTTCAAAAATTCTTCTTTTTGATTAAAAATTCAAGTGTTCCAGTTGAATATTCATCATTTTAGTGGGAAATTCATTTTCAGTTAAGATATAAATTTACT
>JAWWLR010013067.1:0-11395 GCA_035041075.1 Acraspis erinacei
TGCTTTGTATACACAAAACTATACAATCGACATTTGAGACCACTATCTTTAAGGGACTGTTTCTATCCCTTAAAGTCTTTTTCCACAGACAAAAAGCTTATGTCGGTTAGTTTTTCGAGTACTATAACATATATCAGGGAGAATCAGATCGGTGAGGGAGACCTGGAGTACGTACCTGGTCAGATCAGTTTTTGTAGATTTTCTGATGTAAAAATTTAAGCGCCATTCCCCGACATAGCGTGTATGGCCACTATCGCTTCGGTCTTTTTGAAGCAAAACTCTAATTCCGGGTACAGCTCAAGTCTAGTTAGTTAATTCTGAAAACATATCTTTGAAATTCCATTAAAAATAAAGAAAACTGGTAATTTCAGTAGAGAGGAATTTAAGAACGGTATATGTTATAAGACTTTCAATTACTTAATATTTATAAAATATATATTTATTTTAAATAAATAAATCAAACATAATTTGAAACTTTTACTGTTGATAAAAATACTTATTTTAAATTCAATTGAACTTTAATATTGACAACTAAAAACAATAATGAGTCAGTTTTTAGTTCTCCTTTCACAAAAATGATTTAAGAGATTTTTGAGAATTTCAGATATATCCCTTCCACAGGTTGAAGAAGTAATCCATATGGATTATTGACATAGGGGATGGTAGTTTTCTCACAGACATCAACTCTATAATTCTTGAGTATTTGTATAAGACCAACTTTCGTTTGATAGACTGCAAATCTTGCTCCTGAAATAAAACAAGGGTTTATTTGAATACTCTTTATATTATAGAAAGATGTGGTCATGGCTGTGGCAGGAATCGAGATACCATCTTTGACTCTTCCACTTTTTATATATAAATTTTTATCTTTCACTCTTCAGATGTCACCTTTTGAAATCCACTTTAATATATATGGGACATGTCTCATATATTCTTGACATATTTGTTGTATGGCACATCGAATATGTCCTAAAAAGAAACTTCTGAGCGACGTAGTCCCCTCAACTCTACTCAATTGCTGTTCTGACAAGAAATATTTTAACAAAATAATTACCAATGCAATTTCTAGGACCTTCTCCAAAGGATAAGAAAAGCATAGGGTGTCTTTTTTGCACTTCCTCAGGATCAAATCTTTCTGGATCAAATGTTTCTGGATGTGGATAATTTTTTGGATCGCGTTGAATAGCGTAGGCGGGTATCCAAATTGCCTGACCTTTTGGAACCGTCACTTGGGTACCCGAAAATGTGTATTTTTCTGTAGATTTTCTCATTAGTACAGATACTGGCGGGTACTTTCTAAGAGTTTCTGAAACAAATAATTAACATCGTAATTTTAAAATTGAATCTAAGATTTGAAACATGGAATTTGGAAAAGTAATATGTATGGATATGAATATGCAAGTACGCACTCAGAGAATAATTCATGATTTTAATCGTAACTATTTGTACAGGTAAACATTTTAATAATGGTGTTGTGAAGTTCATATGTGTGGATACATTTCTTAAATTTATATAAAGGCTTATGATAATTGTACGGCCGGGTGTAAAAAGTCTTGCAAAATTATTGGGGGTGGGGCTGGAACGTGATTACATGAGAAGGGGGCAGGGGCTAGATACAATTTTCACCAATCATGCCACCATACAAACAGATAATACACAGCTGGAAAAAACCACAAGCTTTAATTTTGTTTCCTAAATAATTGCGCCAATGCACATTTCTCTTTTGACTTGCTATCCTTGTATTAAATAAAAAAGCTGGGATTAAAAAATATATATTTTTCATTACCTTGAAAGACCTTGTGTAGATATTTCATATTTTGTAACCGGTCGTAAATCAATTTTCCATCTGTCTCCTTCAATTCTTCTTGAATTTCTTCTCGAAGTTTGTCTTGAATTGAAGTGTCTAAAGCCAGTTCATACAATGCATTACTCATTGTAGTTGCAGACGTTTCAAAACCCGCAGCATAGAAAACAAATGCCTGAGCAACCAGCAAAACATCCGTCAGATCTGTAGTTAAATGTTTTTTGTTCATTCAAGTTAAAAAAAAAAAAACGTCAAACGGGGTAATTATGAATCACTGTATGTAATAATGGATTAAGGCTAGTAGTCCGTAGAAAAATTCGCTTTTGTTGGAATTTCACTGTATATCTCACATTGTTTACGAAACTTTTAGAAAATCTTATACTATACAAAAAAAATCAGAAGATAATAGATAAAAGTACATTCATATTTACCCCAGCATTATCTATAATTGTCCAGGTGGGCGAGATCTACATATACTTTCAAATATATAATTAAGTAATGTACTCAATTGTTAATTAACTAAAATTGTATCATGTAGGAACCTACTTATATCAGCTAATCTGTCAGGATTTTCCTTCACGTGTCTAAGTGAATCAACAAAGTCATGCCTCACGACATTATTTTCCTTTCTGTACTGCATCGTTTCCTTAATTAAGTTGATAAAAAAATTGTTCATTTCCGTCTCCGCTAAAAGAGGTCCAAGAAAATTATATAACCAGGGCGTTATATCTCTAATTTTTATTCGAATCGACCTCATGAAACTAACATCGAATATTTTTCTCCCCATTCTCAGGAAATCATTCTTTTCATCAGAAAGAGCGTTGATATCAATTCCAAAAGCACAAGAACCAATTACGTCTGTAGTAAATTTTGTTGTGAGCTCACGACACTCAATTGCATTATTTTCAGGTACTAATTTCTTCAAATGCCGTTCCAGGTGATCTGCGCATTCCAAAAGAAGAGGAAACATTTCCTTCAATTTTCCGGATGTGAAAACGGGCGAAAATTTTCTTCGAAGAGGTCGCCATCGTTTAGGTTCAAGATTGAATAAATGTGGGGATAAAACATCTACTTGTTCGTGAATTGTTATTCCACGGTCGGAAAATTTGTTAAAATCTTTGATTAACACATCTTTGATTAATTCTGGATCCCTAAGTATGAGAATTGGCCTTGTTCTATCGAAAATACCAATCATACGCTCATTTTTGAATGCATCGTAAATATTCTTAGCAAAGTCTCCAATGAAGTATCGATCTAATATAAAGTCCTTAAAATTTCCAATGAAAGGTAAAGGGTTTGGTCCTTGAACTCCTCGAATTATCCAAAAGTCATGAGCAGATGAGCTCCAGTAATAAAGGAAGAGTAAAATTGCTACGAAAATGCACAAAATTTCGAATGGCCCCATGATATTACTCAAATGTTAATTAATTCCTTAGATTTCCGTAGAGTATCTGAAATTAGGAAAAGGATTTAATTAGAAGGTGAAAAGTAAATTATTAAAAAAGCGAACAAGGAACCTCCATTTAGAATTTTCGTATCAAATTTTTTTTTCAAGTTTAATTGTTTCAGGTTGCATGCATTATCTAATATAGTTAAGGCATATAGATTATCGAAGTATCTCGTGATCTAGACATTTGACATAATTTGTCAAATATTCGAGTCAGGAATACGTACCCACCTTTGAGCGGGATCATTGAAGTAAATATTGCTAGTTTCTGTGATAAAATAAATAACGAGAAACTAGGATATGCCATAGAGACCCTTCTTGACTAGATTATACAACGCAGCTGATTTCAGTAACGGTAACGTAACATTCCAAGAGTAATACATTTTTTTCGGTTAAAAAAAATTTTAATGCATAAACAACGTATACGTAGTAAAATTATAATTAACTGAAAAAATGTATTACTATTGGAATTTTACGTTACCGTTACTGAAAATTACGAAAAAATTCCGGATTTGTATAGAATATGTAACTGAAAGACGATGCCGTTAGCGCTACTGAAAAACTCTCAAAGAATTAGTTCATCAATTAAATAAAATAAAATAATTAGTTTAATTAAATTAAAGATAGTTTGAAGTTTTTGGTTTTTAAATGAATTAGTATATCCCGTATAAAATTATATTTTAAGACATAGGAATGACAAGATAGGGACCAATTTTTCGAATATCAGTTTTTCATGTTTGCAAATAATTTATAGTCCGGTCAAATTAGACTAAAAAAGAAGAGTAAAGGTACATAAATTTACAGCAAGCTGAAAGTGCGTGTAATTGTTTACAATATACTTAAAAATAACGTCTGAAAGTTTCTCATCATTCCGATGCCTGAGAAAAAATTTATTCGTGGTCAAAAGTAAAAAATCTCGACAAAAATTGGTTTTTCGCGATTTTCAGCAAAACGATAAGTTCTATCATAAAATTGTCTCAGACAAAAGTTGCAGATCATAAAATTCTCTACAAAAAAGTATCAATATTTTTTTAAAGCCACCGTTTTTGAGATATAACGAGTCAAATAATTGTAAAATTTATAAGCGTCATAATATGCACACGTTTCCACGCCACTTATGAGGTAGTGTACTTAGCGCGTTTTTTTAACGTGGTTTCCCCAGTAGGCGTGGTCCACATGTCTGTTGTGATTCCGTTTACTTGAAAAATGTTGCATAATAAAAGATATTAGTAAGGGTTGGAAATGATAAAAACGATGGAAACTAAAAAAAATTAGAAATTTATTGATCTGATTCATAACCTTCAAATACTTCTTCCTGTTGTTGTTCTTCTTGTTCTTCTTGACATTAAACATAAATTATCTCCTACAGATTGTTAATAAGAAAGCTAAAAAAATGAAGGCATATTTGCGAACTCCAGAAACATTTAAAAAAATTGACATTCACGAAATTATGAAACCTATGAAAATAAGAATTTTGTTAAGCACATTTGACAAGCGAATTGAGGGCTTTCGTCAATCAGAGCAAAAACTTGTTTACTGTTTCAAAGTCCCCATACACTACTTTTCCATATAATTCCATTTTCGATTACCCTAATTTGGTTTTTCGACCTACACTAATGTTCAAGGGTGCATATTTGGGAATGAAAATTCTTATTTTTAGACCATTGATATTTAAGCTTTGAATAATTTAATGCCACCATTTTTCTGTGCATACAGCCTAGTATTTATTAATTAAAGGGTCCGCGGTCTAAGCCTGTAAACTGTCATTTCAGAAATTTCACACGGCGAAGGAAAATCATTGTTATTTTGGCAATTTTCAATATTTTTTTAAACTGTAAAATGTTTTTTATTCATTTGCCAGAGAAAATTAATACGTATTATTTAAATAATTTATTGCTTGTTTAACAAAAAATGAGAGTAATAAACCACAAATACATGTATGAACCAAACACTCAAAAAAATTTCTTGTTAAATCAACCAGAATTCTGGTTAAATATGCCCTTACCATCTTTTCTGGTTAGAATAACCAGAAATCTGGTTAATTTAACCAGAATTTTGGTTACTCTAACCAGAACAAATAGTATAAGGGCATAATCCGAATCCAATGTCCAAAAATCTCCAGCATGTCAGAGTTTCGAAATAACATTCAAAATGCCTTACAATCAAAGCTATTTAACGTTTCAATGTTTTCACTTTAGCCGTACATTAAATCAAAATCAGTTCAACCCATAAACCCTATTTACTTCACAAAGCAATAAGTTATATAGGACCATCGGCATTAGCGCTACCCGATTTACACCGGGAGGAGTTTGCAAGGTCGGATTTTTTACATCATATAGTCATATAGGGCCTTTGATAAAAAAATTGAATTTGTGTAATGCTTACCTAGAATAAATAAATGACTATATGTATTAATAAATTGTATACAGGGTCTGACCCCCGAACTTGAAAAAAAATTGTATGAGGTTTTCTTAGGTTATGCCAAAATCCTGACGTGCTAGGGAATTTTGGATCTGAGAATCGGATTCAGCGACCCTATAAACATAAAATAAACATGGTCTGACCCCCGAAATCGAAAAAATTGGTATAACGTTTTTTGAGGTTATGTGAGAACACTGACATGCTGGGGTTTTTGGACCTCGGATTCAGATTCAGCGACGCCAAAAATATATAGTGAACATGATCTGATCTCCATACCCGGGAAAATATTTTTGTGTGTGGCTGCGTTATGATTGAGATTGTATTGTCTTGAAAATGATATAATAGATGCTATAATAGCATATTTCAGAATATAACATACCACATACATGTTTACGAATATGGCCATGGGAATTACAAAAAAAATATCAAATTCAGAATATTAAGAAATCACAAGAAAAATTTCATGATTACAATATTTTTTAAACCTTGTACGCTGGTGTATTTCGATGCATGGATTATGAACATGGACATGAATATACCTGCAAATATAATACGGAAAATACGGAAGAGACTGTCACGCAATTTTCATTTGGAGAGTCCTCCGTGTATCTTTTGAATGAGGAAAATAGCTACGGAATTAGTACAACCTTCTTTAGGCACTCAAGTTCATATTTATTCAATTTGATGCTAATAAGGGAAATATACAACCGAAATAATTTTAAAAAATGAAAATAGAGTCTCTTGAAAAGTACCGCGTGAGAATCTGTAATGCGCATAATATGAATTTCTATAATTGTTTGGATCGAGCTAAGAATGTTACACCCTCGTGTTGTTTTATGAAACTTTTCCATTTTTAATTTTAGTTAAATTTTCTGAATTTTGATTCGATTGAAAATTAATATTTAAAAAAAAATCAACTAATTGTTTCAAGATTCGTGTATTTTGTTTGTTTGTATAAACATTTGAGTTTCATTGTTAAAGGTTCATGATTTTAGTCAGAAATTCATCTCTGGTTAAAAACTTTGCTAAAAATTTATTTTTGGTTGAAGATTAATTATTTCAGTATAAAATTTATTTCTGTTTTTCAATTGTAATATTTCGTTGATATTTCTTTACCTTCTTTAAGGTCTATTCTAACTATTTTAACTTCAATTTAAGTTAAAATAATTCTTGTCTGAAACATCAGCTATTATATTCTTTTTCCTAGCAGGTATTTTTTGGTGTAATAAAGTTCAACTGCTTGGTTGAAATTTGAACTACTTTGTGAAAAAATTCTTTTTTTTTGTTGAAGATTCATAATTAAGGACTAAAATATAACTTTTTTGTTGTAAATTATTATTTTAAATAAATGCAATTTAACTATGTTGTTAAATTCATCATTTATTCTGGAAAATTAAAATTTTTAAATGATAATTCTACCTTTTGGATTAGAAATTCATCTTTTATGGACAATAGTCGCTGATTTAATTTACAATATATACAAATGAATTATGTACACATATGTAAATGATATTTAATATCAATGCGTGTATTAAATTTAAAGTTAAATAAAATTAAAGGCATATTTATCTGATACAAAGAGCTGCTGTATTTATATCAAAGCAGAATTTCTCTCGACTGGCAAAATATTGTTTCTAGCAAAATTTAAAAAATTCATAAGAAACAAATATTTATTCATGGGGTTTAAAGAAATTCTGTTTTCAAAGTAGATTAAGAATTTAACCACTCCAATCAAATAATTCTTCCAATTAAATAAATACTTCACTAAGCTAAATGTATACCATTTAACGGAAAAAATTCATGCTATATTTATTAATTTGGGAATCATTTGTTTCAGTTGAATACATGTTTAGATGTAATTAATATTTTGCTAAATTTAATATCCATGTTTTTTATTTTATTCCATTCATCACTAATACTTCTGGATTCACTACTAGGTTCCCAATATAACTTTTGCTTATAATATAAAAAATTGGACATCCCATTTGTTAAAAAGAAATCATTCAGGTCAACCGGTGTCATAATTTTACCTAAAACTTTTGAAAAACCTATAACTACCATTAATAACATTGTTCATTGTTCATAAGGTCGCTTGCTTCATTTTTATAAACATTTTCATAAATGAAATCCCTTAACGAGGAATATTTAATTATTTTACCATTTTTTATAAATCCACGTTTCCATCAATAATTGGAATTTTGTATAGAAAACTAGAAAAGTGTCCAGCTGAAAAAAAGTTTAACAATTGAAAACAGAATTCTGTTTCAAAAGTAGCTTGTAAGAAGCCTGAATATACATCTTTATATTATAGCTTACTTACTTATGCAATAGAGCTGCAAATGTAAGGCCATCGGGTTATTTTATTAAACATTTACAATTTTCACGTTTTCCATTTTTATAAATTAAAAAAAATTATTGTATGCAGTGATAAATACATTTATTTATATTTATCGATTAATTAATTGCTTTCCATGATTGAATTAGTAAATATTTCAGACTAATCGAATTATTAATTCTCTGATAATCTTTGGCAGATCACTTTTCTCTAATCGAATTCGTAAAATTTCGATTGTAATTAGTTACATTTTACGAATTTTTATGAAAAGATACCTCAAAGGATCTTTTGTATTAAAAAGCTATACTATTAACATAACCTATTTTATTTCCATTTTTATAAACTTCTTTATTTATTTTATAGAGTCATGAGTTAATTTAATTATTTTTATGGAAAAATTAGTTGCGTTCTATTATTGAATTAGTAGATGAAAAAAGGATATACAATTAAAATAACCTATTTCTGGCACCTAATTGAATATATATTAAAGCTGACGCTAAATAATTATCTATGGAAAATAAGGAAATTGCGCAACTAAAAAAAATTAAACCTCGAAAAGATAACTCTGTCCAATATCAAACTATGACCTACTCATTGTTTCAATAGCGATAATAATGGTTTTCGTCATGTCGGTTCATTAAACTTTTCTATTGTTTACGTTTTCCATTTTATGAAATGTTAAAAATTATTGTATACAGTTCAAAGTAAATTTTTTCACATACATAAAGCAATTAGCTGCTTTGCACTGCTGAATTCGCAATTATCTTAAATAATCGAACTATTAATTTGCTGTTAATCTTTAATGGATCAATTCTAGTTGATCTAAACCGTAAAGTTTCACAAGTAATAAGTTAAACTTTATCAAATATTATTTAAAGTGAATTTAAAGTATCCTTCGTATAAGGAAAGAAAGTGGTAAAATTAAAAAAACATTCTTAAGGCACTCAATTTTATGCATATTTAAGCTGATGCTTATTCAAGTCGAACAACATTACAAAGTTTGCGAAATAATTGGAATTTTCAGTGGAAAATATACAACAACAAAAATACAAAAAATCCAAAAATCAACTCCGTTTAAAAGTAGCGCATTAGAATACTGAATATGCAAAATTAATATATTGATTTAAATTGATCGCATAATGATCAATTATACTTTTAAGATTTCAACATGTGTTCATTTTTCCTAACTCTGTTTAAAAAGTTATAACGCAATATTTTGAAAATGGAACCAGACAAAGTCAAACTTAAAACTGCACAGTGTACCCTTCTCATTATGTGAACAAAGTTAAAAATTCTATACCAACGAGACGTTCTGTTAAACTTTTTTATCATTTACGCTTTCCATGTTTATAACATTATTCAAAATTATGTTATATATAGTATGTCTAAATTATGTTCTTTTATCAAGCAATTAGATCTCCACTATTGAATTAGGAAATACTTATACTAGTCAATTAGTAACTTGTTAATAATATTTGTTCGCTCGCCTTTCACTACTAGAAACAATAATATTTCAGCAGTAATTATTTAAATTTTTATAATTTCGATTTAGGGAGACCTCAAACTATTCTTTCCATAGGAAAAAAAAAATTTAATTAAAAGAGCCTTCCTTTAGGCACTTAGTTACATATTCATTCTAGCTGTTGCTCATTCAAGGGAAGTATGGTTCACTAAACTTGCTAAATTATTGCGAAATAAAATAAAACTTTTTATTTAACAAAATTTGCTCACCGAGCGAACCATTATTTATTCATAGCTTTATAAACAAAATATTTGTCATAAATATTCTCTCCCCGGCAAGTCACCATTTTCAAGTTGTCGAAAGATTTGCTGTCACAATTTGAAACTGTATTATAAAAATATTTAACAAACTGATACACTATTTCATGCTATACAGTTTGATCCTTAACCCTTCGATGGCACACTACCCGACGCGTAACATAGCTGGCATGCTGGGGTCTTTTTGACCCCAAGCGAAAAAGGATTTCCACAAAGAGCCAATCAAAATTATGAGGATTATTTGCTTCAAAATGTATTTTAAATATGAAAGAAGATGTCAGAAGTTAAACAATATAAAAAAATGACATTTTTGGGGGGTTTTGAGGGGAGTTTGGAGTCTTTTAGACACCAGTGTGTCATCGAAGGGTTAACATCATCCATTTTTTTACTTGACATAACCAGACTAATGAATATTGGAAAAGGTAAGCTGTACCACTGAATTTATTTCCGTGGCTAATAGCAGTAGACAAATTATAGAGATTCAGCGATAGTAGTTAGACCAACATTATTTATGTGCCCACTTCCGGGTACATCAGTTCCCTATGTGAGATTTAAGCTACACAAAATTTAACAACAGCATTTACCTGTGAAGATACTAGATCTAAATTCAAAAGAGATTAAAGGATATTAATAAATTCACCAAATTTCACGAAATTTAAACAAATTTCAAAGAGACGTTGAACTGTGTTTTCCTGCTGAACTGCATTTTCAACAAGTATTTAAATTTCCAATAAAATAATGAATATTTTACCGACGCTAGTAAAATTTTTAACAAAAGAGAAAAATTCTTGACATAAAATATAATAGAAGAATTTAAAATTAAAAAACGAAACTTCAGCCAGAAATAGGTTTATTTTCTTATGTCAAGGCTAAAAGAAACTAGTTACTTTCCATATCTAAATGTGATAATTTTATTGACTTTACAAATACTGGCATTGCGATCCAACGAAACAAGATCCAGCTTTTTCTGGCATATTGAGGTGATATGAACACCTCAAATAAGGGCTTGTATGGTGTGTGGTATTTATATACATAGAGTATATATACTGGTAGCAGTAGAATATTCATCGTGTACATTGTGAAAATTTTTTCGATTGACTAGTTTTAGCTATATTTGAAACAATGAAAATCCTTTATATTCTTATCATGGTCGTCATTCTGAATTATATAGGTAAATACAGAATAATCTAATATTTTTCATGAAATATATATATATATATATATATATATATATATATATCTGAAATAAACAGAATATGTGCTCTTTTTCTGCCTGCGAAACGAAAGTAAGCTAGCACCGTGTTGTACCGCGACAAGCAGTACGTAAAGTAACAGCAAGGAGGATGAATTGAGTGACAAGTGAAAAAGTGAAAAAAGTGAGAGGAATTAATTTTAAAACTAAACTAACCTACGAAGTGCTTACGCGGCACAATGAAGCGCCATTTTAAAGAAAAAGAGCTAGAAGTAGTTTTAGGGGTAGGGTAGGATAACGATAAAAAAATCGATTTTTCGTTAATTTTTTTTTGGCCGTCCCTATTAATCACGAAATTTCGCGATTAATAGCCAATTTTACGATCTGGGCTATTTATCATGAAATTTCGTGATTAAT
>JAWWLR010013123.1:0-11392 GCA_035041075.1 Acraspis erinacei
TTGAACTTACTTTTTGTGCGACGCTAATCATATTTTCCTCTAAGTATTTACCCTGGGCTACGAACCTTACATGCAAACGGCTGACTTCTATATTTATTTTCTCTATTAAGCTTTTATCAAAAAAATTAATTCTTTCGTGAACTATAGTGCTTTCTTGGTTATTTTTACCTGGATTTCCTTGATCGAATCATATAATCTATTTAGATTTGAAAATCTATCATCAAAATTCTCATATATTATGAAATCAGTTGTATCGCAGTCCTTATTGTCATTAGATCGACCAAAATTTTTTTCCCCTCGTGATTTGAATCCAAATCGATATTTGACTGAGATTTTTCACCCTCAGATTCATTTGCAGTTTCATTAATTGTTGTTTCTTCACTATTTTCCAAAAATGATTTGGAGAGTTTAATTTCTTTATTGCTTTTCCTTTCAGGATTATTTTCATTTGTTTCATTATATGCAATTTTAAAAATGGTTTTTAATCTAATTTTTTCAACAGCAAAAAAATCAAAGTTATATTTTTCATTTTTGAATTTCCAGATCAATTCGTTAATAACTCCCTTTATTTACTCCCGAAATTGCATTTTAAAACCATTTATTGAGTTAAATGATGAGTGTCGATTTTATTTTATTATAATTTCACGATATCATTTGAGTTCCATCTCCAAAATTATTTTTGGCAATTGATAAAGTCAATTGGGTTCAATCGTTTATTTATAGAAATGCTTAGCCGCTTTGCATCCTTATCCACGAACAATATGGCTGACGGTTGAATTCTACCATCCCTTATACTCCAAATCTAACCCTCTTCTCCCGAACTTGCTTATTTGTATCTATATATTCTATCACCAATACCCAGCACCCTAATTAACATCATGACCACCCACCTCTATTTTGTCTAGAATTTCTTCTACCCTTTCTTTCATCCTTTCTAAAAATGTCAAAAATAGACAAACTTCTAAAAATGTTGAAATAAACTTGCTGCCTCGAAAATTAGCTTGTAGATTTATATCTGATGCGCTCTTATCGCGAACGAGTCGCAAACTTGGCGAATTCCGCGAACTTTGTTAATTAAAATTATGACAGGTCATCTCCCTGGAACATGTAGATCTAGGAAAAGAGCAACGGAAATCAATGATTAGATACAGAAATAATGTTCTAGTTGTTACAGTTATTATTAATTAATTATTGTTAAAATAAATACTGCCGATACTGTCAGTAATAAAAGTACTAAGCCACAAAGCATTTATTTTGTAATCAATAATTAATATAATGTTAAACACGCTGAACCAGTAATTAATATCATTTTTAAGTTGTCGCAGGTAACATTTTATTGACTTTGCTCAAAAAATATCCTGTATATTTGTGACATATCTTCCTTACGTCGCAAATGAGAGTTATGTATAATTTACTCTTCGTCCACTGAAAGCGGAGAATATCTTCCTGAGTATTTGACACTCAGCAACCATTCCATAAATTTCTTGGCGCAGAGAAAAATTTGCGTTTTCTTCTCAGTAACATATCTCACTTCATTATTAATTAAACACTTTTATTATTTTTAATTACTGCTAGAATGCAGCCATGAAACCTATGAGAAACTTGATCAAACATACACGAAGTTGACCTAATGACCGATCCGAATGCAACATTAAAGCAGAGAAATGTCAAAATTCCCCTGTATAATGACTTCTCCCCTGCTGATGTGCAAAGCGGGTAGCATTCAAGTTCTCAGTTCATGTAAGCCCACGAGTGTCCACGCTGTATAACATAATTATCAGAATTACACTCATATTTCAATGCTGTGCGCTCCAATGTTTCGAATACTAATACTCAGTAAATTTTTGCAATAGGATAATTTAAATTTTTGAAATCACATCTATTCTCGGCACGAGAGTTTAAACATTTCGACGTATATATCTTGCTTGCTGCTTGAAAGACAACGCAGAAAAAGGGCAAAATGCGAGCCAAAGAAAAAGATAAGTGCGGAGAGTGGTAGAACAGTGAAGATAAAAGGTTTTGACAGCTAACCCCTTGCAGATAACATATGTATACTTTTCATTTATCATATAACGTTCCATTTTTATTTACATGTTATAAAACTAAAGTGTAATATTTTCTTCACTAAATGAACACACAAGATTTTACGGTTCAGGAAATATTGAAAATTGCCAGAATGACAGCGATTTTCCTTTGCCGTGTAAAATTTATGAAATGTCATTTAATGGGTTCACACTACGAATTTAAGGCCGATTAAAAAGATTTAAAAGATCTAAAAGAAATATGACCTTATTTTTACAATTGTATGTCACGAGAGAACCGGGAGTTTTTTCAAGTTAAAATATTTTGTAATTATTTTTTTAAATTCTATATTTTCAAAAAATATATTATTTTGCACTGTCTAAATAAGCATATTAACATCGACGTAAAAAATCAGGAAACAATAATTTTAAAATAACAGAGTGCAAGACAATATTGCAAAGTAGAATGGCCGTTTTAATTGAGAAAAACAGTTTAGAGGGTTTTCACATCCATCAATCTATAACTTAAAAAACTTTAAAATTAAACTGTCAATTATTTTTTAATGGTATACTTATAATTGAAAATTTTTAATACAAATGAATGTAGAATTTTGCATTGCAAACTGCATTGTTTTTAAAAAGCTGAAAAGTGAACTGAACACAAAAAAAGGTTGAAAACAAAGGTATGGTTAATGGCGCAATATCCAGTGGTATGGTGAGACTTAAATTAATTTGATATATTTTTCGAAGCAATTTTGAATTTTAAGCAAATGTAATTTTAAACGTCAAAAAACATTTTTGAACTTTAATTTTCAAGGTTTACGCATACAAGCGGGTAAAGCAGGACGACCTAGCTCATAGCGCCAGATGTGTTTGATACACGAAATACTCTATAAGTCTTTCTGATTCCTGACTTTCCGAATGCTGCTGGACATTCAGAGATTTCTTCTGCGTTCATTTCTTCAATCGCGCCGCTATTCATGTTTATTTTTGCCCGTCGTGCCATCCCAAAACCAGGAGTAAATATTGCACGAATATTTGTGTTACTTCTTGGTCCTTTTGTCAATATTGCATAGACGTCAGCATTGGCGGTCGAGATTACAATTTGATGTTCAGTTGGCATGGGAATGAGGTCATAAGTTCTTGTTCTCAATCGAATTGGTTTATCAGCAGGAAAAACGTATAATCGGAGTTCGAAAATCCGATTCAGATTAGTCTGGGGAGAAAGTCGAATGAAGCAAAATTCATCAAATCTATATCCAAGTACGCTCAGAAAAGTTTCCCTGCGAGTAAGAGAAATGGGCGTATCGCAAAGAGGTCGTTCGGTAGGTGCTGAAGAACTGGCAGAATAATGAGGGTGGGCAAGAGAATGAGTCGAGTATGGATCATGTCTGTCAATAGAAGAAGAAGAAGAAGGTCTATGGCGATGAGAACCAGTATTAGAGTCACCATCCGACAAACCCCGGGACTGGTTTCTAAATCCTGCAACAATAAATACAGGTTGAAATTTCTGGTTTAAGTACAGAATCATATTCTGGTAGATTAAAAGTTGTAAATGACGTTATCATTGTGGGGACCAATTCCATAAGCGATAAATAAAAAAAGGCAATCTATGTTTCAGAAATTTTTTACGTATCTCGCTTCTTTTAGCTTATTATTGTATTTTTAGATCTTCTGCAAATTAATTACGATAAAAAAAATTACGATTCCTATTGGAAAATTGTTTTAAAAAATTTTGTAGGATTCTTCAAAAGCTATAATTTCTCTTTGAGACATTTTGTCGATGTTTCCGTTGTTTGGCCATTCTAATATTTTCTCAATGAAACATGAGCTTTTAGAAAGAAAGATTTTTCTACTCTTGACTTTTTTCATATCGTGCGTTGTTTGGCTAAAAATTTTGATTGTCGATTAACTTTTAAAATTTTAAAGAGGCTATAACTTTGATAGTTTCCTTTTAATCGAAAAAAGTCATTATCGGACGCGTATATTTTTTCGCGAGTTATCGTGGTTACAGACAGGCGGGCGCAGGTCCGTTAAAGAACGGTATTGTCAAATTTCGGACAATTCTAATACTTGCTCAATAATAAATTATGAGGATGTAAAAAAAGAAATGTTGTGGTTATAAAGAATCTTTTTGCTAAAAAATGAGTTATGATTTATTAAAATTTAATAATTTTTGAAAAGTTGGTAAGAAGAGAAAAGAAGAAGAAATCTAATTTAAATAATTATTCATCCCAAATTTTAAACTTTTGATGTAAGAATGATGTCTTTTTTCCATTAAATATGACTGATGGTATAATCTTGTCCACGACATACGCGAAACATACGACTTTTTTCGTCTAAAAATGGTGGAAAAAGTACTTGGAACAGAGGTAGAAAGTGATACTCTATCGTGAATGTGCGATTTAAGATACCGTCATGTAGCTTTGTGTTGTTGTGTCTCGCTGCCTTTACTATTTTCAAAGGAAAAAAGTTGACTTTTTTGCGTAGTTGTTGGAAAAAATAGTATGTGCCACTCGTGAAGAATGGTTGACTGTGAACTCAAATTCTTCCCGCACACACTTCGCTCGCACGTCAAATAAATGGTCGTTCACAATCGAACATTTTCCTCACTCGTAGCATAATATACTATTCTTAAAATCTGACGAAACTTTTTTTAGAAAACTGATTTTTGACAGGAGTACCTCAGAAAATTAGTGTATTTTCTTGACACATTTCAAAATTATTAAAAGACTTAGAAATTTGCGTCTAACTCTTGAAAATCTTTCATTCATGTACATACACGGCATTTACCGATCATTAATCGAAATTACTTACAGTATCCTCCCACCTATAGCGAAAGTCTGGGACTGGTATTCGCGTTAGATTAATTCTCCCACCACATTAAAAATATTTTATTTTCAATCGGAATGTTAGAAGACTAGTAGCAAAAACACTGTATAGTTTATTATGTAGTTCATAATTGAAAAATTTAACAAGTGAACTTAAAATAGAAAATTTCAAATCAAACTTGTTTGAAATGGCACAATATCGGGTGATATGAAATTTTTGATAGTTAATGTAATTTGATAGATTTAAAACAAAGAAACATTTGTGAAATGTAGAAAAATCGAATTGTAAATGTAAAATTTTATTTTCGAACATTACTTTTTAAAAGTATGAGCATAAAGGTATGGTATACATAAAAACGGAGCGCAAACTCCAGATCTAAATGACGCGCGCTTTTTTAAATTTATTAATGATGTGATGATTTGTGTTGTACTCACGTAATACGATGGGAGAAGTTTTCCTGGGAGTAGGAGACCTGGACCTTTCACGAAGAGCTGATTCGGCAGGTGTTAAAGACTTGGCAGAATAACGAGGTGTCGTAAGAGAAGGATTTGTGTCTGGACAATGTCTGCTACGAGAAGAAGAAGAAGAAGAAGAAGAAGAAGAAGAAGAAGAAGAAGAAGGTCCACAGTGATCAGAACCAGGATTAGGTCTCTCATCAGGCAAACGTTTGGACTGCGAACTTAATTCTGAAATAAGAAAATCGGAATTGCATTTTTGTTTCAAGGGTTGTAATATTTACAGTTTTTTCTTTATTATTTAAAAGTTATTCATTTCTACCTGAAGAATATATAAATTACACATTCATATCATCTTTGTCATGAGGAATTAAGCGAATTTACGGGGAGAAAAAACTTCTAGCGTGAAAACTTTTTATATATGAAGAAATAAATCATCGCATGATCACCGCATCAAGAGCAAGCAATTACTGGAAAGATATTTTCAGTTTACCCTGCCAAAAAATTGATTTGATTGATTCAAACATTTTCAAACTGTTCGTTTGTATTGAAATGGGATTTCAATAATCGAAAGTAACAGGGTAATTTCACTTATTTACAATAAAATAATAATTTTACTGATATTTCAATAAAAAACCTTAAATTTCAACCACTAATTTTCAACTTAATTTTCAACAACCCTTGGAAATTACAAAAAAATATTTTATTTTATTACATATTGTATTGCATTTATAAATCTTTAAGACAGTGGCACAATTTGAAAGAAGAAGAAAAAACCAATGTACTTCATTATTTAACAAAAAAAATGTATTTGGCTGTAATATTTTACAATAGCAACTGTACTTTATACTTAGAGGCCTTGCAATTATTTAAAAAATTTATGAAAATACGTTTAAAATTAACCGTCTTGCCATTTTTTATCCAAAAAGAAGTTCTTCTTTAAACTAAAAATTCTTTATTTATTGATTATGATTTATGCTAAATAACTTATTTGTTAGAAAGCAAATTCAGTCTAAAAAAAACTAAACTGCCTTTTTGAAAAACTTTACCCCTGAAAGTTTTTTGTTGTTGATAAAATGCTTGAATCCCCATGAGCTTATATATATACATGCTTGATTCATGCAATGTCTGAGGGAAGAATCCAAATGTGTCTGCTGTAAAACCAGAATGGCGACGTCGAAATTTGTCAAGATTTACTCCAATTAAAAACTGAGCATACATCTTATCCGGCTCAAGTCTTACGCATCCTGAGGACAAGAAGCGACCTAAGACGACCACCTTATGCATTTCCACGCAAGGGTTTTAATATTTTGTTGTTACGCAGGGATTATTTTTAGGCTATTAACCAGCATAAGCTTTGCGCCTTCAGGAGCGCCGATGATCCGAACAATTAGCTTACTATAATATTCCGAAAGTAACCGCCACAAGTCCCAGTAAGGTGTTTATACCTATGTTTTTTATTCACCTTGGCTATGAAGTTTTTGTCAGGTGGCGTCAGAAGTTCGATTACGAACATTGTTCGTATATTCAAGTCAAGGTGAACTATAGAAAGCATCGGTTGTACAACAGAAAAATTATCGACAATATGAAGTTGTAGTACATTTGACACTTCTAATGATCGACCATGGGCTCGGTTTCCTTAGGAGTATTTGCGAAGCGCTATGAATGCTAATTTCATAAGAGTGAAAGAAATGGTAATACTAAAGCACTCTAAGTGCCGCATTATATCTTTGAATGTAGGTCGTCTTGACATGCTAAAATGAAACTCGCTGTGCTCGAATTGTATCCGGGTGATTTATGGAAAGCAAGCTTTAGCCCATACGACATAGACTGATCCACCAGATTTCTTTTGAAGATGTCGTGCATCGACCTGTAGGACCTTTTCATATACGCGTGCCATGTGTCCTCCTCGTTCAGGGGACATGCTGGTATCTTAGCACTCTAGCAGTCTTGATTGGATCCCCCAATTCTAAGGTAGTCGGATTTGTTGTCCGGCTAATTGCCGGTAACCCTACGCGTTCGATTGTTTTGAGCCGCACTTACTACAACTATGTTTGGTATTCTAATTTTCGTTCCAACCAAAAATCTTTGGAAAAGGTTCGTCCACGCTTGTAGAGCGCCACGTGCAAGGATAAAGCTGTATACTCTGAAAGGTCGCCCAATATTCCACATTTGCCGTTCGAAACATCTTACCCAGGTGCCATTCAGCTTTCAGCATAGTTTTGATCCCACCGCTTGAGGGTTAGTTCCCTAGGAAACATGCTTGGACCATTTTCGAAGACTGCTTATTAATTATTTTAACCATATTCATCGGCAGGCCTTGGTACAGGGGTCCACTATACGCAACCCATGGACCTTTCCGGCTGCTTTGTCACAGTGTTTTCGGCCTTCCCTTGTTCAGAGAAGGCCTCATGCATTTTTTTCATTTAGATTGACACTTAAATTGAAGAGTCTCAAAGTGAGAACATTATTAATTTAAAAAATGTTTGTCGCTAGGTCAATAAACGTATGTTACATTGTAAAAATATAATAGGGAAAAAATTTGCTCCCCATGGAACATTTCATCGCTTTTTTATTCTAATAATAGGTACTTTGGAAGAGCATTTGAAATTCGATCTCACGTATATGCTTCCACGTTTATATCCCTGCAATATCTCTCACTGAGGAGCAGTGGTGAAATTCACTCCCGGAATAATATAAGTGAATTTTTACGTTTTCCGTCAGTGCATATAAATGTAGTCTCTAGTTAAAAATTTTTGAAAGTCTACAACACGGAATCAATGGAATTCAAGGAATTCAAGAATTCAAGTAATTAAAGAAATTCACGAAAATTGCGACATTCACGAAAATCATGGAATTAAAGGAATTTTCTAAAGCTATGGCATTCATAAAAGTTACGGAATTAACTAAATTCCAAAATTCATGGAACTGAATGAATTGACGGAATTTATAGAGTTCACAGCATTTATGCAAATTCACGAAATTTGTGGAATTCAAGGAATTTATGCAATACAGGGAACTCAAAAAATTTACGGAATTCATGGGATTTATGGAATCAAAGGAAATTTTCATGAACTCTTTGAATTTCATGAATACCACGAATTTCACTATTTTCTTAAATTTCACGAATTATTTGATTTCCGTGAATTCTATAAATTCCATAGATTCAGCGATATTCATGAGTTCCATGAATTCCATGTATTCCATGAATTCTCGAATTCTATAAACTCCGTGAAGTGAATTCCTTGAATTCCACAAATAGGCAGGTTATATACTAGAAATTGACATAACTTCTGGTTTCGTCAGAAAATTTTTTTTTCTTCCAGGAACAAGACTTCTGAGAAATGATTTACATGTTTTCTTTAATTTTTCTCTTCAATAGGTATTGAGTTACCGGCTACTGGACTTGTATGATCAAATTCAACTACATGTGAGGTACTATACTAATGCCTGCATTTGGAAACTGCAACATTATGTATAGTAGCATTACTTTACATTTCGGAAATAAACTTCCACACATGTAGTGGAAATTTCCAACAGAATTTGTTAACAGTGTATAATTGCGTATTTGGTGAATAGTGTTCAAAATAAAGTAATAACTTTAACCGCGGATGAAATAATGCCAGTCATTCTGAAATAGATAAAACCGGAAATAGTAAAATGTGTATCAAGGCCTATACACACTATACACACCATACTTTCTGTCCCAACCTCCTGGAAAGCAAGCATGTGAAGCAGATAAAGGATGTTTGGTGTGCTTGACCATTTTAACTTATAATTAAACGGAATAAATGATGTACTTAGTAGAAGGAAGACTGTGGGGTACACAGTCTAATTTTTCTAAAGAAAAATATAATTTTTTCAATTGGGCGTAAACTTCCATGTAGCAGGTGTAATGTTGTATATAGCGAGTGTAAAGTTTCATATAGGGGCGGGGGGGGGGGCATTCAAATTCTACGTTTCAATGTAAGGGGCGAGGGAGGTAACAGGATTTGTAGTACGTGCAAATGATCTCCAAAATAGTCTTTATAGGCCTACGCATATAAACGGTTTACTTTGACTACTAAGCTTATAAAGTAATGACGTAATATGATCGAATTGGTTAAAGAAAAGTTATAGGCAAATTTATTGGATACTGAGCAGTCAATCTTATTGCGCTCTATGGCGCCCTAAAATCGCACCTATAATTATGCTGCCGTGCATTATATTGCATGACACACGGTCGCTCCTGTGTGGGTCTTTTTACTCGTTTGAAGCTGCAAGACAAGCCCGAGGACGAGGCGTAGCTGAGGCAAAGCGAAGACGAGGCGAATCTTGAAACAATGAAGATGGGTAAGTCTATTTAAGAATTAAAGTATATGAATACAGACTTCAAACTCTTTCTTCTATTCATCCGTGTATATTTTTTTGAAAGAATTCTTCTTTCCCCTGTTTTTAATCAACTTCTCTGCTAAAAAAATGGTTAGTTGGGCCACCTATTAAGTTTGTAAGATATAGTGCTGCTATTTTATTGCTCGATACTGCTATTTAATTATTAAGCACAACAATTTAATTAGATGCATTGACTGTTCAATTAGTACCAGCAACTAATAAACTGGTTTTCTCAACTAACACAGCAGAATTACCATTTATCTTAACAAACGAAATAGTTGGTCTCACTAAACTTTTTAACAGTCCCCTTTTTATCATTTTTCGTCTAAATTCGAACTGAATTAATAGAACAAAATAACTTATTTTTCGTTGAAATTCAATTACTTTCAATTGCAAACTCTACAATTATATTTTTGGTTCAGAATTCTACTCTTTTAGTTGTAAATTCGTCTTTTGCGATGGATAATGAATGTTTATGATGGGAAATTCAACTACTCGGTTGAAAGTTGAACTTTGTTAAAACGTCATTTTCTTAGTTGAATATCCAAATATTTGGTTCAAAATTGTACTAATTCGTTAAAAATCCTTTTTTTGTTCAAAATAAAATTTCTAAATGCAAGTTTCACTATTACATTTTTTGTTGAAAATGTATTTTTTTTTGTATGAAATTCAACTATTTGTTTCAAAATTACTTTTTTTGCTAAAGATTAATATTTTTGGTTTAAAAGTATGTATTTCTGACTTACAAGTTCAACTGTTTGGTAGAAAATACATGTGCTGGGGGGAATTTTTCTATTAGTTTTGTAGAAAATTGAACTATTTCGTTGAAAATGAACATCTTGACTTCCATCATACGTATTTTTGGGTTGAAATTCAACTGTTTTCTAATTTAGTTCAAGAAATCATGTCTTGATTGAACAATCTTTTCTGGCTGAAAACTTAACTTTTTGGTTAAAAATTCGTCTTTTTTGTTTGAAGATTCATCTTTGTTGTAGAAGTTTGATCTTTTTGATTAAAAATGCAACTGTTTGATTAAAATTTATGTCTTTTTAATTGAAAATTGAACCACTTGGTTGAAAGTTATACTAAGTCGCTAAAAATTAAAGTATTTTTTTTTTGTAAATTCGTTTTTTGGTGTAAAATTAATCTTCTTTTTTTGTAAAAAATTATCATAGACTTAAAAATGTAGCTGTGTTTTAAAAAAATTGTATTTTTGGCTTGAAAATTCAACTATTTTCCTAAGAATGTCATTGTTTTGACTAAAGTTTAATCTATTTTATTTAAAAATTCCACCACTTGGTAGAAAATTCACCTTCGTACGTTGAAAATTAAACGATTTAGTTAAAAATCCCACTATTTTCTTGAAAGTTTGTAACTTTTTAATGAATTTTTAACTATCTTGTTGCAAATGCTACTGTTTCGTGTAAAATTAATTCTGTTGTTCGTTGGAAATTGAACTATTTTATTGAAAACTCATTTGTCCTGGTTGAAAACCCATCTGTCATAGTTGAAAATCCATCTTTGTTTGTATTAAAAGTGAACTCTTTTCTATATAAGTTGACTTTTTAGCTTGACAACTCAGCTCTTTCATTAAAAAATCATATGTTTTGGTAGGAAATTAATCTTTTTTGCTTAAAAATTAAACTATCAAGTTTTTTGTGATGATCCGTGCGTGTGAAAACTCAAGATAAAAGTTTGGTGGTGGTGACTTCC
>JAWWLR010013140.1:0-11391 GCA_035041075.1 Acraspis erinacei
TCCGTCATTTTCATGAATTCCTGGAATTTCAAAGTTCCGTGAATTCCATAAATTTCGTGAGTTCCTTGAATTCTATGAATTCTTCCAATTCCATAAATTTCGTGAGGTCCTTAAATTCCATGAATTCTTCGAATTCTGTTATTTCTGCCTATTTCATGAATTCCGCCGCGAATTCCATAGATTTAGTGAATTCCTTCATTTCCAGAAAAACCATGAATTCCGTGAATGTCATGGATTCCGTGAAATTTTTGAATTCCGGGAATATTTCAGAATAAATAAACTCGTTCAGGCGTCTCAAAAAATTCTCACCTCATTTATTTTTAATTCAAATTAAGGTCAAGATAAAAAAATACATTAGCATGAAGGTAACTGAGTGACTCCTCCTTTTCGGTGAATTGCCTAAATCTTATACAAACGCGTGATCGGAAATGTACATAAAAATCATTTTATGGAACCAACTCGGTATTTTTATTGTAAATATTTTTTGGAAGACTAGGATAAGGAAATTTTCATCTCGACGAGGAAATATTCGTTGCCTATCAAGTGCAGTTATAATGGCCTCATTTCCCAAACCTTTATGCAAAAGTAGGGGAAAATTTTTTGTTATAAAGTCAAAGAAATTGAAAAGAACAAGCAGTTGAATAGCGAAGCAGCTTAAAGGTAAAATCACGAAAAAGTTTTTCAAAACCAACGGCAATGCGATTTTTTATTTGTGTAATTTTTTGTTGCCTTATTTACAATGCTGCTGGTGGTTATCCTCCTGTTGGTACAAAATATTATGCCACTTATAACGAAGCTTTACGTGAGTCTCATAATATATTTTATGGATCTCAAGTATAATTTTTTCTGATCATTCATATTTTTTGGTTAAAAATCAATTATTTCCTTAAAAATTCAAAAACTTTGTTAAGAGTGTATGATTTTACTTGAAAACTCGAATGCTTTCTTAAAGAATGAATTATCTTGCCAGACAGTTCTACTGTTTTTTTTAAATTAACTTTTTGTGGAAAATTCAAGTTTTTCGTAAAAAATTCTATTTTAAAATTTAAATTCGAATTCCTAGATAGGTTTTTGGTTTTTAAGATAGCGGTTGGTGTTCTAAATTTATTTTCGTCCAATTTGGAGACGAAAATAAGCCCAAAATTGTGGTGTACTTTTCGAAACTTTTAAATTACTTAATTTTTTTTTAATTTCTTCAAACTTTAAATAATTTCAATTTTCTAAACTTGAATATTTTTTGAAATTTTACCAAATTTTTCAAATATTTGAAACACAAGAATTTTAGGAATATCTTAAAATTCCAAAAATTATAGTTAACAAAAATTTCAATTTTTTTTTTAAATTATCAACATTTTTCAAAATTTGTAAATTCTTGAAAATTCATTAAACTTTTTAAAGTTTCAGTTCTCTAAAGTAAAATTCTTATATTTAAATTTGCAAAACTAATAAATTTTAAATGTTTTCTTAAATTTCGAGAATTTCCCAAAAACTGTCAAAATATAGATAAATATCAACAAATTTCCAAAGCGTTGATAAATTTTCAAAAAATGTTTAACTTAAACTGTTTAGTTTTTGCATAAATTAAAAAAGAAAAGTTCAAAATTTTTATGAATTTCCAAAAAACTCAATATTTATCAAATTGCCTGACATTTTCAGAATTTTAGTAATTTCCAAAAAATTTCAAAATTTGGGCATGTTCTAAGCGTTTCTAAACTATGGATGAATTTTCACAAAATTTTCAGTTTTCTAATCTTTTAAAATCATTCAAGTTATAAAAAAATTTATATTATATACAATTATAATATATACATGTACAGATTTTGGAAGTTGATCAAATTTTTTGAAATTTTCGCAAATTTTTAACGTTTTTTAAATATTATAAAAATTAGGAAAATTTGACATATTTTTCATCAAAGTTTTTAATATTGTCAATTGTGTAAATTTTTACTTATCTAAATTTTCAAAATTTTTGAAGTTTGTCGAAATTTTTGTAAAGTTATCAGAATTTTTGGAAAGTTTTTAAAATCATTAAAATTCTGGAAGTTAATAAAAATTTCGAAAACTTTTTACATCAATCAAAATTTTTTTAAATCTAAGTTTTATAAATTGTGAAATTTTTTGAAATGTTGAAAACTAATACATTTTCAAACAGTTTCAATTTTTTCATCAATTTTCAGAATTTTCAAAAGACTGTCAAAATCTAGATAAATTTCCACATTTTCTCATAATGTTCATAAATTTTCAAAATTTTCGAAACTTTAAATGTTTAGATTTCGGATCAATTAAAAAAAAATTAAAAATTTTGATGATGTTTCCGATAAATTAAAAATTTTTTAAATTTTCAGTTTTCTGATTTTTTTGTAATTTTTAAAACTTCTAAAAAATTGTAAAGCTTATAAAAACTGAAAATTCTTACGAATTTATCAAAATTTTGGAAACTGATCAAATTTTTATAAATTTATCAGAATTTGGAAATTTGTTTGAATATTATAAAAATTAGAAAATTTTGATATATTTTTCATCAAAATTTTGCAATTTTTCAATTAGCTAAAGTTTCAAACATTTTAAAGTTTATCGACATTTGGTCAAGTTTTGTAAAGTTATCAGAATTTTTGGAAATTTTTGAAAAATCAATAAAGTTCTGGAAATTAATAAATAAAAATTTCGAACATTTTTTACAGCGATTAAAATGGTAAAAATGATGTTTTCAAATTTGTAAAAATTTTCTCTTTTAAAAATAAATTTTTGTTCTGGAAATTGATCAAAGTTCTTAAAGTTGTCAAAAATTACAAATTTTTACAAATTTATCAAAATTTTGAAAATGATAAAAATTAAGGAAATTTTGTAAACTTTGGAAATCTCAAGCATTTTTCGATAATTGGCGTTTTCAGTACTGAAAATTACAATACGGCACATCGGCAAGATATACTTACCTCTTATTTCCCTTAAAAAACTACATTCTTAACAGGCAAATGATTATATGCCTTGAGAATTTATTGTCTGCTCGATTAAAAATTTATTTGTGCAATATAATAAAAACATAAAATTTAAGTTAAAAAAATAATGAAAAAGTAATAAAAAGTAAATATACTTTCACAATATTTTGAAAATAGCAATACATTCATTTATCATTAAATGGATTTGTAGTGGCATGCATTAGAGGTCCAGTACCTAATTCAAAGGGTACGTTTGTTTATCAATGTACTCGTACGGTTCAACGTGGTGGTAGGTGTGAGTTCGAGTACTATGATAAGGCCAAAAGTAAGTAAATTTATTTGGATTAATATTTTTAACCGTATTTTAATTTTTTAATTTTATATTAAGAAATATTAGGAAAAATTAGAAAAATTATCATTTTTTATTGAAAAAATCTGAATGGTTACTAGAGACTTATTGATAACTCTTTTCAACTCATTTTTGAATTTGGACGCTCTTCGCGTTATAGATTTAACCAAAATATACTTTCTTTGCAGATAACTGCGTATCTCCCCAAACACTTAGTGGGTGGTATTGTCTTGATAAAGAAACCTCTTGTGAAAAAATTCGAAAAACCATACTAGGTCCTAAAAACAAGGGATACATCTTAATTTGAGTAAAATTGTAATTTTAACAATAACATTAAGCATTTGTACAACTATCAGACTTGCATTCTGCAAACACGATTTGTATCAAATTCTTAACAGGAAAATAAAAAATCATCTTCAGATGAACAACTTTGTAAAAAATTTATTTTCTGAACACCAAGTGTGGAGTAACAAAAACTATATGTTTATTAATATTAGTGATTATCAATTCAGGGTGGCTACTGAGCATGAAATCAGTCAGTAACCACACCAGCACATACATTTACATTTCTTAGTAACATGATTCTTTTTGATTCCTGTTTTCATCCTAACCCACAACAATCTGTGAGATACAAAATCATGATCTCCGAGATGCTGCTTCGCTCTTTCATTAATAATCAAACAGATGCATTGGCTACCATCTGATACACTATCTACTCTTGACCGTAGCTCGAAACCATTTTTCAGCCGCCTATTTCCTAATGACTAGGGCTTTTCGTGGGATTTTGAGTACCCGGAAAGTAGTAGACAGCAAAATCTTATTCGATAGAACAAATAAGTGTTAAGAAATATTTTCTTACACAAACTATTATTGAAAAATTAAATATACACGAATAAGAATATTTTTCACTGGAGTCTTTATTTATTTTCCTTCACGCTTCCTGAACTTGAAAGATGACAAACAAGATGACAAAGTAAATTATTAGGTGAAAAAATAAAAATTTTCCATAACATGCCTCTTTAATCTCATTAGATGAAATGAGATTGTTT
Organism: Acraspis erinacei; assembly: GCA_035041075.1. Lineage (NCBI taxonomy): Eukaryota > Metazoa > Arthropoda > Insecta > Hymenoptera > Cynipidae > Acraspis > Acraspis erinacei. The sequence continues at coordinate 4,335 of JAWWLR010013140.1, forward strand.
ACAAGTTCCTGGTTTGATATGAAAACAGAAGAATTATTTCAACACATGATCAATTTCACCTTGTTCCATTCACTTTAAAAAAATCTCTTCCCTGCGTATGTCATTAGATGTTCCAAATTTATTGTAAAGTCATCTCCGGCATTAATAGTGTATTTAAAAAAATCTGTATTGATTTTGATTGTTAGGGGATTTTATTTCCATGATTTTCATTGCAATAGTAAAATGAAAAAATTTCCTAGATTTCGAGGTTTGAGAAATGTCGATTTCCTTTCCTTAATCTTTAAAGGAAGATAAAACAATCCTTAAAACAATTTCCAATTCTTTTCCAGCTGGAATATTTTTTCCACGCTTATTATTATTAGTTCTTATTATTAGTAATAGAAATTATATTATATATAGAAATTCACCAATATAAAACTTTTTTCAATACCATTAAGAATAAAAACAATATATAATAATATTAATTAATGTATTACTTATATTTTGAGCATTGGGAAAAAGAAAAGAAGTATTACCAGCTCGTTTTTAAATTTATAGAAATATTACTTTGATCAGATTTAAAAAAAAAATTAAAAAAGAAAAGCTTTTCAAATGTTCCGGATGTATCAGAGAAGAATCTAAAATATTTTAAAGAAAATTTTTTATTTTATAGGATTCTTCGAAGTATTAGACAAACTTCGAGTCTTTTCAAACGATTTTAACGACTTTTAGAAGTTTGGAAGAAATCAAGAAACATTTCATCAATTTTCGGAAATATTTCAAGTTTTTAAATATTTATTATTTATTTGAAAAATTTTAAATTCCTGAAAATATTTTTAACTGAGTCGATTTTTTTTCTAATTTTGCAAAAAACGGTAAAAGTATCAAAAGTTCGCCCTATAATCTTCTTAACTTTCCCAACAATTTTAGGAAAATTTTTTTATTTTTTTTTAAACTTTCAAAATTTGTTTATAGCTCCTAAAGTTAATTTTTCAAATCTTTATAATGGAAAGTTCTAAAAGTGTTTTAAAATTTGAAATTCTGTTTGAATCTCTAACATTCTACTAAATCCTTCTTGAATTTATTTCTTCTTTTTTAATTCTCTCTTAAAGCTCTGCTTTGGAAATAAAAATTAATTGAAAATTTTGAGTTATTAATTTTTCTATTTGTTAAACAAATGGAATTTGTTTAAATAGTTTTTTACATAATTCTTTTATTGAAATAAATTCATATCTCTTTAGTGGAATATTGATTAACATAGCTATTAACGATGATAAACTCTCAGAGGTATTTTTAGAAAACAAAAACCTTTTTTAAAAAAATGGAATTTGTTTACATAATAAAACCTTAATTAACTTATATCGATCAATCCTTCGCTAAACCAAAATCAATAAGTTTTATTGAAAAAAATTAAACAAATGAAAATTGTTTAAAAAATTCCAAATTAATTAACCAATATTGATAAAAATTCTACTAAAAAAATCGTAAAAAAATTTTAATAAAAAGAGTAATTTTAAAAACAAAAATATTTAAACAAATTCCAATGGTTTAAGGAATTGAAATTTAAAGAATAAATGTTAATAAATATTCCACTAGACGAATTACGATAATCTTATAGGGCTTTCAAAAAGTAACGTTTTTGTTCTATTAACTTTGGTTCATATCTTGCGTTTTTTGGCGCAATCAAATTTTAAATTTTGAAAAAAAGTGCTCTCCGAACTTTTCAAAATGTTCTCATTTTCCGAATTTTAATTCAAATTAATTTTTTTGCAGTTTTTTAACTGCAAATTGTTTATCAAATATAAAATGCTACTTCATACTAATAATTATATTTTTCAACAAATATATTTCTTTTAACAATTTATTATTATTGTTAATAATATTCTCTGAGACTGATGTAAGAAAATTACAGTTTTTCAAGAATTAACCACAACTGTTGGTCTACTTTTCACATAGAGTGGGCCAATAATTATTTCAATTTAGCAAAAATAAAGATTTAAACAAATTATTGCAGTAAAATAATAAATAATGTGATTTACCATCTTTTTTAAGCAATTTGTTATTGTTTTAAATTATGTTCTTTCAGATAAGTGCTAAATATAGTTGACATTTTTTATGGACTTTTAAAATATTTTCCAGCTAATAACTTAAACAAATTTAACGAAATTCAATAATTCTTAAGCAAAAATTGATATATTCTACTAAAAAAGAAGAATTTTCAAACAAAGAATTAATTTACTACCAAAAAGGCGATTTTTTAAATAAAAAATCTGCCCGCTCGGCGGGCGCAGTCTCATTGTAATTTGGTGATTGTGAATTCCCTTTTGTTAAAGCTCCTTCGGCTTTAACGAGCACATTCTCATCACGTATATCTTGCTTCGCACTCGAGAGATTTTGTAATTTTGAAAAAACTGGTCTCAAAAATATCCAAAATGTGCTCACTTTTTGAATTGTTATCCAAAATGGCTGGCGAACGAACTTGACCTTGAGTTTAGGACACTAAAAGAGTGAACAAAGGGCAACCTAATAGATTAATTGTTTCAAAAGTACATTCGTAAAAACCTGTTTTTTGAATTCCGAATTTTCAACCAAAAGGGTTTATTTGTAACTAAAAACATAAATTTTTAAACAGAAAGATTAATTTACAATAAAAAATGACGAATTTGCAACAAAATTCAAGAAATCTCAACAAAAAAGTTTAACTAAAGTTAAAAAAGTTGAATTTTTACAACCAAAAATACAATTTTTTATTTAAATTCAAGATTTCTCAAACTAAAAGTTGAGGTTTTAACTAAAAAACAACGAATTTTTTAAATGCAAAGAAAGACCTAACGATTCAATCATTATCTGAAGATAATATGTAAGATAGCTTTTTCGTTTAGAAATAATTTTTTTTAACATTGGGAAAAAAGTCAAAACAATTCAATACAAAAAGTAAAATTCTGTTCAAAAAATGTTTCTTTTTGAGTTTTACTTATTATTTGCTTATAATTAAAAAGTAAAAGGAACATTAAAGATGTCAGAAAAATTCAACTTTCTAACATTACTCTAAGAATAAAAAATGAACCAAAATTTTAAGATTTTGATCAATTTGAATTTTCAATAACCAAACAGAAAAAATAATTTTCAATAATTTTTAATTTTAATTTTATACCACTCTCAAGTTTTCCCTGAAGTTTTCCTGACTTTCTGGAATTACCTGATCGGTAGAAACTCTTTAATTCATATTTTGTTGCTGATAAAAGTCTACTGAAATGTTTTTTTTTTAATGAAAAATAAATTTTTTTCTTTTAAACGTTGTCTCTTTCATTTAAAAATTCACCTGTTTCAGAAGAATTTTCATTTTTCTTGGACTTTTTGATTTTTCTCTTAAATTCATCCGTTCTGGAAGAAAATTTTTTTTTTATGAAAATGCAACTGTAAACTTGAAAATTCACCTCTTTCTTAAAAGTTTGTCTTTTTGATCTTAAATTCGCTTTCTTTAGCTATCAGAAAATAATTCTTTCTGGGATAAAATTTTAAGGGTTTGGCTGACAACTCAAAAATTTTGTTGAAAAGTCATACTTTTCTTATTAAAAATTCTGCTGTTTTTTTTTAATTTAACTATTACGTGGAAAATTTAATTTGTGTTTGAATTTAATATTTTTGTGTTAAAAATTGAACTGAAATGCTGTCTGCATGAAAATTTAGAAATTTCAATTTTTTTATTGAAAATTTATCTATTCCAAAAGAACTTTTATCTTTCTTAAGTAAAAATGCAACATTTTGTTTGAAAATTAAAATATTTGATTAGAAAGTCATATTTTTTTTATTCAAAATTCTATTTTGTTGAAAATGTAACGAGTTCGCAGATAATTTACTTTTCGTTTAAAACTTATATTATAGTGTTGAAAAGTGAACTAAAATATTTTCTTGATGAAAGTACAACTTTAAAAAAAGCTGTTGTTTTTTATTAAAAATTCATATGTTACCGTACAACCTACATCTTTTTTGAATAAAAATAAAACTATTTATTCAAAAAATTATATTTTGATCTTGAAAGGTCGCCCTAAATTGCTTTTGATGAAAAAATACGAATTTTCAACAAAATTCAGGAAATCTCAACAAAAAGTTAAATTAAAGTGAAAAAAGTTGAATTTTCAAATAAAGAAGATCTAAACAAAAAGATTAATTCACAACCAAAAAGACAATTTTTTATTTAAATTCAAGATTTCTCAAACTAAAAGTTGAGGTTTCAACTAAAAAAAATACATTTTTAAACGGAAAGAATAATTTACAATAACAATAATAATTAATTTTTTAAACAATAAGTTTGGTGAATTTGAAGTAATTATCGCTTTACTCTAATTGAACAGTGTACAAAAAGTTCAAAAATGCAAAGAAAGACCGTAAACATCCGATCATTATCTGAAAATAATATTATTGACAATAATAATAATATATTGTTCTTATAAATCTTCACCTATATTAACGCTAAATAATTGCGATTTATTATGAATTTTTTTTTAATTTGGCGCCCTTTTCCACATAGTGAGGTAATAAATAATGCTAGTTAACAAAAATGAATAAAAAATAAATAAAAATTAAAGAGCAATATATTTTAAACGATCTGTTTCTTTTTTATGAAGGTATTTTTCTGAAAGGAAGGCTTATATCAAAATATATTATATTCCAAAAATTTTATTTACACCTTGCAATAAACTTCCAGTTGTGATTGAAAACAAAAATTATGCTAGTCATTCACAGACTTAGTGTTCTTAACTACTCTTAATTATTAAATGCTTAGTTTTTGTTACTTGTGTAAAATAGCTTTCAGAAAAAATCAACTTTCTAACAATACCCTAAGAATAAAAAATGAACGAAAATTTTAAGATTTTGATCAATTTGAAATTTCAATAAAATACAGGAAAGTTAAACCAAATATTTTGATTTTCAACTTAGGAAGATAAATTCTGAACCAAACAGAAAACATAATTTTAAACCATTTTTTATTTTAATTTTATACCACTAAGTCACGTTTTCACGGACGTTTCCTGACTTTCTGGAATTACTTTATCTGTATCAAATCTTTAATTCATATTTTATTGCTGATAAAATTCTACTGAAATCTTTTTTTTTTATGATGAAAAATTTTATTTTCTGAAAATTTGTCTTTATGATTTAAAAATTTACCTCTTATAGTAGAAATATTGCATCTTTCTTGGGTAAAAATTCAATTTTTTTATTCAGAATGTAAATATTACCTGGAAAATTTAATTTTTGTTTAAAATTATTATTTTTGTAATAAAAAAGCTATCGAAATCTTTGTGGATGAAAATTTATCTCTTTTTCTGTTAAAATTTGTATCTTATCTAAAAATTTACCAGTTTCAGAAATATTTTCTTTTTTCTTTGACTTTTTGGTTAAGAATTCGATTATTTAGAAGAAAACAACTTCTTATTTCCAATTGTTATTTTGGCCTTTAAAAATTTTTTATTCTTAAATTCTTCCGTTTTGGAACAATTTTATTTTTCCTGAATGAAAATGCAACTGTTAACTTGAAAACTCAACTGTTTTTGAAAAGTTTGTCTTTTTTATCTTAAACTCACGTGCTTTAGCTAGCAGAAATTAATTCGTTCTTGGATAAAAATTTAAGGGATTGGTTGAAAACTCAACAATTTCGTTTAAAAGTAATTTTTTTTATTGAAAATTCTGCTGTTTTTTTGGTTGAAAATTTAGCTATTTCGCGGAAAATTTATTTTATGTTTAAATTTAATATTATTGTGTCAAAAATTGAAATGAAATGTTTTCAGGATGAAAGTTTAAAGATTAAATTTTGTTTTTTGAAATGTATCTATTCCTAAAGAACTTTTATCTTTCTTAGATAAAAATGCAACAGTTTGTTTGAAAATTAAACTATCATCTTGAACGGTCACCTTTAACCCTTTTTGCTGAACAATTCGTCCTTTTAGATTAAAAATTACATTTTTTCGTAGAAACTTATTTCTTTTTTTTTATTTAAAAATTTGTTTTTTTTTAGTACATATAATTTTTTAAAAAGAAAATGGAACATTTTGGTTAAAAATTCTTCTTCTTTGTTTGATTCCCCAACTTCTTGTTTCAAAAGATTTGGTTAAATCACTTTTTTAAGAACGGAAAATTAAACTACTGGGGTTAAAGTTAAACACCATTGTTATTTTTATTATGGCTTATATGTTTGGATTAAAATTGAACTGTTTAGTGTAACTTTTCCATTTGTTTAGAATGATATTTTTTAGATGAAATTTTTCCTTTTTTGGCAAAAAAAATTATTTTCTTGGTTTCAAGTTTCATTTTGCTTTTGTAGAAATGCATCAGTTTCGTGGAAAAATAATTGTTTGCTGAAATCATACTTTTTGTTTCTAAATTCAATTTTTTAGAAAAACTTTGTTTTTGGCTTGAAGAATCAATAATGTAGATAAACTTGTATTTATTTCTTTAGCAAAATTTCTTTATTTGTTAAAAATTCGTGTTTTTGGTTTATAAAATTATTATTTTTTATAAATTTTATTTATTTTTATTGAAATTTAAACTATGGCACCTTTTTGGATTGGAATTTATCATTTTAGATTGAAAATTCAACTATTATTACAAGAAATCTGATAATTTAATATTCTACAAGATAGATTTTTTCCGTAATAGATTAGGAAACAGAATTGAAACCGACCCATTTGACGAGCCATAAAATAGATGTGCAAGTTCATGAGCCTATAAAAAAAGATACTATTGTGTGCCACTTAAAATAAGAGAATTTATCTATGAAGAAGTAGATCGTCTACTAGAGGAAAAAATTATAGAACCCTCTAATAGTGAGTTGTCGAATCCGATAGTCATGATAAAGAAATCTAACGGAAAATACAGATTTTGCTTGGATTTTACGAAATAAAATAAAATAACTAAAAAAAACTAAGAACGTGTCGCGGGACACGCATTGGGAACGAAGCTCCTCGTTACTTCATCGCATTGAATGATTTGCGCACTCTAGAGAGAGAGAGAGAGAGAGAGAGAGCCGGTAGTGAGAAAGAGAGTGCGCGAAAGAACGCGTGTAGTACGTAGTATA
>JAWWLR010013168.1:0-21250 GCA_035041075.1 Acraspis erinacei
TTTTTAGCAATTTCCTTTGTATTTCTCATACAAATAATTACTAATAGACAATTTAAATATTGCCCATGACATTTTAAACAATTTGTATCCGTCTCCTGCTGCCCTCTCTCTGTCCTTTCTGGACTTAATTTCCCCGACATGTCTGCCACGTATCCTTTCCTACGTCGCGTTTTATTTTCCCTCGCTTTCAACCCCCATGCAAATTGTTAAATCTAAATCTAAAGCCACTACTCCAAAAATCACTCAAAATTTCTCTCTCACTATAACTCACTACTCTTAAAAAACTGTCTCTTCCCATTCATCCAACCTTTACACTCCCCTTTTACTCATCCTGCGTGAAACCCCCACTTTTCACAACCGTTCCTAACCTGAAAATCCTTCTCTTCGACTTTTGACAATTACATAACACTCACAGCCTTTCTACCAACCCCTTCACTCTCACTTATCCCTAAGCCCTTCAACACTCTACTCACCGCCCTTTCTACCCTCAAACTCCCTCTTTCCCTTCACCAAAGCTAAAAAGCCAGCACCTCAAAAACCACCAACAATCGTGATCGGTACCGACGGAGGATAATAAAAGGAACAGAGACCAGTTAGATGAGGAAGGGGAAAATGAGAAACCATGAAAGAAGAGTAGATAGAGAACTCCACCTGAAAGGAGGGCAGGAGGGAGAAGTCTAGAAGGCCTCGAGAAACTCATCAGAGGCTCCAGAGAGGAAACCTGAAAAGGGTTTCACAGAGCGAAGACGCCTAGGGAAGAAGTCAGGGTGAAAGTGAAAAAAATGAGAAAGAAATGGGAGGAATGGGATGCTCTGTGGAAAGTCGATAAAGAGAAGGTATTTAGGAAACTGGATAGCTTAGAGAGTAAACAGAGAGAGAGAAAGAAAGGAGAACTGAAATATGTTTGCTTGAGGAGAGAGCCAGGAAATTAGAATGCGGGAGTGAGAAAAAGGAAAAGGTGGGAGTAGAAGATGTAGTCAAGGGGGATGACAAGAAACTACAGGAGGAAAATGAGAGAATGCGCAGATGACTGAAAGGTGTTATGGCAGGTTATGAAGGAGAGGGGGTGGATGAATGGTCAGTCGAGAAGATGAAGGGGACATTCGAAGAGATTAAGATAAGATTTAGGAATGTGAAAAAAGGGGAGGTTTTTTGGAGTGGAAGGGAACTCGGGCAAGGGTGCCTACTGAATCCACTACTATTCAGTCTCTTTTTGGTAGATCTAGAGGAGAAACTGGAGAAGAAAGGAAAAGGGGGAACGGTTCTGGCAAATAGAAAGGTATATTCCTTAGCGTATGCAGACGATGTAGTCTTACTAGGGGATGAAGAGAGAGGGATGAGTTTCATAATGAGAGAGTATGTGATAATTAAAGACTTAACGGTAAATGTGAATAAAACGAAGATGATGTGTTTTAAGAAAAGAAGGACAAAAGTAGAATATGAATGGAAGATGTACGGGGAGAAAGTGTAACAGGTCGAGGAATTCAGTTACCTAGGCTTCTGGTTTGAGTCCAAACGCGGGGTTGAACTACAGGTAAGGAGAAGGATAGAATGTGCGACTAAAGTAATGGGGCAGGTGTGGGGTATAGGGAAGAGAAGGTTTAAGGATAACTGGAGATGAGACTGTGGATATTTGATGCGTTAGTGTGGTCAGTCCTAAGTTACGGAGTGGATATCTGAGGATGGAAGGAGCACAAGAGGGTTGGAAGTATGCAGGAGAGATTCTAGAGGTGGCTAATGGGAGTGAGCTGGAGCTGTCCAGGATATATGTTGAGAGAGGAATTAGGAGAGGTAAAAAGGTTATTAGACAAATGAAGAGAGCATGGAACTTTGAGGAGAAGCTAAAAAGTGGAAGGAAAGCAGGATAGCACAAGCTTGTTTACGATAAGTAGTAAACAAAAATAATAGGGGTAACACAGAAGGATCAAGGTGGGAGGAAGAGAGACAACAGAGGAGAAGAGAATGCGATATAAGATCAGATATCAGAGTATGGCAAGATATAGAGAATGAACTGATAGCTAAAAAGGGGAAGAAAGATGGATAAAAATCGTTGAATCTCACTATAATAGATGGTATAAGGTAGTAAAGGGTGAAGGAAAGTCAGAATATTTAGGAAGCATCAAGGTGGGAGGAAAAGAGACAACAGAGGAGGAGAGAATGCGATATAATAGCAGATTTCAGAGTATTTAAAGAGTCAGAGAATGAACTGACAGCTAAAGAGATGTATGAAAGATGGAACAAAATCGTTGAATCTAAGTATAACAGGTGGTATAAGGTGGTAAAGACTGAAGGAGAGCCAGAATATTTAAGAAGGAGAGTAAATGAAACCACGATTCAGGATGAGATTTATCATTCTGGTGCATTTTCTAATTAAATTAAAAAAAGGTACGACAGATTATCCTTCGGTAAGCGATCATTTGTTTTGCCGTAACTTATCATATATTTCTATAAATTCCAATAAATTTCCAAAAATTTTTTAAATTGGTAGGAATTTCCAGATTTATAGAAATATATTTTTATTGGGTGTCTACAAAAGATGTTTTCGGGTTTAATTTAAAAACGCAGAAAGCAATTTTTCTGCTTTGAAAAATTATTATATACTTACACAGCGACCCTGTTGATATTGACGGTCCTGCTGAAGTGTTGGGGCGTCCTGGATGTAAAATATCATCTGAAAAATATAATACAGGGATCTTAAATGCAGGTTTTTTTGAGAAAATCCCTAAAATGTGCAACTGATCAAACTAGAAGTAGCTGAAATTTATTCCCAAAGTCAGTTAATAATAAATAGGATACCAAATTTCGATAAGGCAAATGTATTTGGAGAATCTAGACACGCTGCCTAATATACTTTTAGGATATTATGTTATGTTGACATCATATTGTCCATTGACATGGTTTAAAATATAAGCTTTTTGCACGTATAATATTAAAATTGGAAACATGTACCAGAGATTTTCAGGATACTAACATAGATATCCAGAACCTGAAGCTCCTTGGCTAGAACCTGAATCAAATGGGTAGTTTTGTTCGGGCCGGGTTGATGTTCCAGGTAATTGTTGCCTTTCAACACCTCCAGCTGCAAGATAAAATATAGTGGTTTTTATTATGAAGAATTTTTTCAGCCAACCATAAACAATTGAATCCGGGGACCCCAAAACCCTAGTTACAACACAAGCAGAAAAATTAAATTTAAAAAGCAACGGAAAGAATGAAAACGCTAGGGGAGGCGACACCGGGTTTGCCATTATTTTTCATGGATTTCCAGAAATTTCCTAAGTTCGCAAGAATTTCAAAAATCTATAGGAATCATTTTCTCTTGCTGTAAGAAATCTATTTTTGGGTTTACTTTAAAATTGGAAAAAGCTACAGTATTTTATACTGAGAAAAATGTGACATTAATTTCCTATAAGAATATGTATTTTTGAACTTGAAATTCGATGCTAGTTTTAAATATCTTCAATGGCCAATGATTTTGTTAATTTTTCTAAATCACATAAATCATCTCCTACTTCAAAAAATTATTATATACTTACAATGACGATTAATATTTTGATTATGTTGGTATAATGGTTTCTTTTTCATTTGCCTCTGCATATCTGCTAAAGAGCCTGCGTGTACTGGAAGGGAACCTGCAAAAAAATATATTATAGGGATGTTTATTTATGTACTTTTTTAACAAATGCCAAAAATTTGCCATTGGCCCAAACTAAAGATACTTCAGATTTATAATCTTGAAACCCTGCATTATTTATTTTTAGAGTAGTATGTTACTTTGACATTGCTTTATCTATTAGAATGGGTGGAAATGTAGGAGTTTTGCTCATTCATACATAAGAAGAAATGTTCATCTTGCGCTTTATTATATCATTTTATTCATGAATTGTTCCTTATGTCTTTTTAATATTCTGCAAACACGGATGACCCGGCGGAAATTACACTTTTAGGATTTTTGTATCCTAATCCAGTAACTTTGTAGTCTTCAGTTTTAGATTATTTTTAACAAATATCCGCTATATTGGGTCAATGATGATAAACGGGGTTGGATATAACGGGCAACAGACGCAAGAAACCCTCAATATTCCGTCCCTGACAACTTTGAATTTGATGCTTTCTAAAGTTTCATTTTCTCTGCCTCTACTTTGCCTTTTGCAAATATATTGTTTTTCTCCCGGCTTAAAATGTCTGCCTTATCAAATGATGACTCATGAATAGTTATCAACTGGCAGAATTGGCCCCCTAGAAAGAAGTCAGTCCTGGAGAACTGGATTCATTTTTTTTGGGAAATCACACGGCGCTCCGGCAGTCCGTTGACTATTAAATGAATGGGTTTCAATATAAGGCAGAGGGAGACAAGACGTCAAACCGAGGGACTGCCAACCCCATCGATTTGACGAAGGACGGTCGGTCCACAAAGAACACTTACTCGGAGGTGAGCCCGGCGGGTACCACTCAAAATCACCAACGAATATCGGCTGTTCCATCGTCGCTAGTCAGATGTCCGCCAAGATGATGCCATATTTTCTCAGCCCAGAAAAACTCTGATCCCCTCAGGGCCTTTACAACACTGTGCCACCGTGCTGTTCTTGAAAACGGACTAAATTAATAACTATCATCTACATGGCTGACTTAAACATTATTAAAAAAAGATAGTATATATAAATAATAATATTAATAAAAATAATAATAACCATTCTAATACTAGCTCTGACAGATAGTCAGAGAAACAGATAACGAAGAAAAGAGGGACTAAGCACCAAAATCCATCAATAATGACTGAGCCGCCGATGGGGCTCATAGATGCGGGACGGTGGTGATGGTGAGCTGAAAGATGGTCTGGCAGATGTGACTAATCAAACAGCTGGCCAGCAAGAACGTATGCGACAAACGGTAAGCAGTGGAAAATCAACTGTGCCAGCTGTGGATGCTTTTGATAGCGTTATTTGTATTTGTATTTATTAAAGAAAAGTTCCTAGGGCTAAATTGCCCTCTAGTGAACAGGATAATACAAGGTCATTACTAATATGTACAAGAATTGATCTGTGATATACTTAATCAACCTTAGAACTAAATCTATAAACTAACTAAAATAAATAGAGTAGACCTCAGAATTCATAACAGATGAGGCATGAGATTAATACATAGTAATGAACATTGAGTGATTAATTAGAAGCTCTTATGTGCATGAAGTAGAAATTAAGAGAGAAAAACTGTGTCAATAAGAAGTTAATACTTACAAAAGCTAAAAACAAAGGAAATTCGGAGATAAAATGACGGAAAATTAAATATATGAGTTTGTCCTTGAGTAATTTCAAGAGTTGGGTGAGAAATATTGTGCAAATATATGAAAAAGAGATTTTGAAATGATACAAGGAATGTGTATTTCTAATAGTATATAGTATTTTATTAAATAACTGGGCACCTCTTATTATAAATGACCTTTTACGAAGCTTAGAATCTACTGGAAGGTAAGTAAGTAAGTAAGTAAGTAATCTACTGGAAGGTAAGTACTGGAAGGTCTACAAATTGGAAAAGGTTAAATAGATACTCAGCAGTGAAAGAGGATACGATGCCTCTCTATTACGGATGTGTGAAGTTTGAAACGAAATAGGAAAAAGGATACAATTTAAGAACGAAAATTAGCTGAAAAGTATCATAATATAAAGAAACCGACACTAAGTGATCTTATCGCTAAGGTTAAGAATATCAAGACTAATCTATACATTACTGAAGACCAAGCAATAGATACTAAAAAACAAGTTGAATTGGCGTGGAAAAATGATGGCGATGAATATCAGTTAGAGGTAGCCGCGTCACACGGTCAACCAGGGGCAATTTATCTTCTTTCTCAAACTGTTGATGATCCAACACCACCATATCCTCCAGAGGTGGCTAACTTCATACTGCCAGAGGCAGCAGCAAAGGTTCAGCAAACAGAAAGTCGACTAAATTGGATATACCATATGAACAGAAATGTTATGCGCTTTTGTTTTTTGGAGAGAGTTGTGGGCAAAGTGTGACAAGAGAACATCAGAGACTCTTCTTACTTAAATACCAAGATCTAGCGACAAGAGTAAAATATCAGAATCTAGCAGATCAAAAACTTTCAATATCTGTAAACAGATTGCTCTCGGCTGTCGAAATAGCTGCTACCAAAAGGGAAATGGAACATCAGCTTCCTATTGATGAACTCCCGTTGGAAGATGTGGAGAACGAAGACTTCATTAAAGCTGAAGGCATAGGTGCTAGGGATAATGAACGTCAAGTACCGGTTCCAATAGAACCACATTCGGATATTAATTCCGACGTTTTCGAGAGCGAATTCTTAGAAAACATACAGCACCTTGAAAAAAATGTTGGTCATGCTTTACTATAGTTCAGATATGTAAAGCTAACACTGGGGCACTGTCTGGCCAAGGTAGACATCACAAATGTACTGCGTGTTTTAATAAAACACGTCATCAGTAAGCGTTTACTTACGTTTTGAACGTAACAGAAACTGCTTTCCAAGTCCAAACTCTGGTATACTGTGCTGCTGCGGAAACCGTTAGAACGTTGTGTCGCAGAACTAGGCCTACAAATGCAGTCCTTGTATCAGCTAGGGATCAAGATCTACAATAAAAAATCAGGCAGGATATGAATGTCAGCAATGTAAAGTGCGAACTGGGTTGCCTAAGTGAATATGAAAAAGGAAATAGAACCAGAAAGTTCATACACCATGTTACTAAAATCATCCATCCTTGGCACGTCGAGACATTAACATCCTGAATATGGTATGAGACTAGAGACACCCAACGGCATAGACTTGATGTGCTTACTGCCAGACTGAGTCGTTAGAAGAGAGTAGTGCACGAAGCTAATAAAACCGAACATTTCAGAGAGATCAAAGAAGGTTCTATCGGGAACTGAGTGTAATGCGGAATAATCAGCAAGACACCGAAGTCCCTCAATATAAAGTCGTGATTATCTACTGGTCGGGTGTTTAAGAAAAAATGAAAATATGAAGTTTGGACGCTGCGTGATTTTAACTGTAGAAATCAAGGTCAAGTAATGGCCCAGACAAGCAGATGGTAAACAATACGACTTTAGATGCTTCAACAGCCTTAAACAGGACAAGTAAATTTAAAGCTCTAGATCCGGGCATATTGCACAACTTCTAGTACAAGTACCAGACGATTGTACATCATGCTTTGGCAATGTGTTTTCAGAAGAGCATTGAACAACCAAATTTGATGTCAACCTTTATGCTCCAGCGTAGTTCGTATATGTTAACTAAAAAGCCAGACGCTCAAAATCCATCAGAATCTTGACCGATAGCCTGTCTTCCAACAATTTATAAATGTGTTCTAGCTATCATTGCAGATAAGGTATTCGCATATTCTCATGGTGACGAGAATGAAATCCTTACAGAGGAACAAAAAGGTTGTTGAAAAAAATCGCGAGGCAGTAAAAATCTAGTTACTATAGAAGCTGTTGCCCAGGCATAATTGACTTTATAAGCCCCGTGATGAGACTTTGGGGTACAACAATCAAGTAAGTTGTTTCATGATGGACAACCAAGGATAACTAGATCAACAGCATTAAAAAGGGTATCATTGAAGGCTACTCCTTTAGTGCAGTATGGTTATGTTTAGCTTCGTACATGGATGATCAGAAGCTGTACGCTAGTTCAGCCCAAAACTGCAGCAAGCGATCGATTTCACAGAGCAGTTTTCCAATAATATTCGCAGGCAGTTTGGACTAGATAAATGGAGAACAGTGCATTTAACTAAAGGGGAATTAGGGATTGCAGAGTTAGACAATGATCTCGAAAATGACAACGAGGGAATGGCTACGGGCGAGTCATATAAATGCCTGGGTATTCTTGAATCTAAGCGTAATCAGCATACGATTGTTAAGACAAGCCTAACGACTGCCTTCACCACGAGACTCATATTGATTATGAAGTGTTATCTCCACTCGACGAACGTAATCAGGACAATCAACACCTATGTCATCCCTGTCCTCACTTACTCCTTCGGGCTCTTTAAATGGCCTTACACCTGCCTTGAAATATAGGGGACAGGGGCGTTGTAGATATAAAAAAAGTATCTCACAAGTTTTACAGTTACGACACTATTTTACAGAAAACGAGATGTTGCGCCTTACAGCACCATCTGTAAAGCGGATCTAGACTCTACGCCTTTGAATCTGTTCTCAAATGCAGCCTTGAATATCAGGTAAGAAATCATAGAGTTCTGTGTCCAGAAACACAAGGATTCGTCATTGCAATACAGGACAAGGCTGTCAGAACTAGAAATGACCGAAAACTCGTGATCCATCAAAGAGAATATACACACAGACGTAATGATGTAGCGGGCATTATACATGAACAACTTGCCATAAACCTAGGACTCTTAACAGAATGGATGCCTTTCTATAGATACATTCCAATTCCCGTTTTAGAAACAGAAGATTACATCTTATATTGGGATGCTTCTATCCAAGCGGATCATTATATCCGAGCCAATCGACCTGACAGGTGGAATATTTTAAATCATCCGCCTTGCTGGTACATTTAACCAAAATTAGCAGTTAACCTATACAGCCATATGGAATAATTTGAACCATGCATCTATTCACCCTATTGTGATTTCGGCTTCAGAAAATGTGTATGGTAGCTATAAGAAAACATGCAGAGGTGACTGCTGTCAACTCCAACGCTCGTAAAAGACGATCTCTACACTATACCATGCTTGTAATTTTTGACTAACAGCATCATCGCAACAGATTTCAAACATTGTATTAAATTAACTAAGAGCATCCTCATCTGATCAGTCACTTGACTTAGTCTGTGGGTATGATGAAAAACGACGTTCAGGCGAGTAAAATCTTGAAAGAAAATAATAATAAAAAAGCGTCTAACTACAAATATTCAAAAATAACGAATTGCCCATTATAAGTTGTTGAAATTGAGAAATTTATTATTGTACCTCCTGAAACTTAAAAAAGCTTCTAAAATTGCATAGCGCAAAAATACAAATCTTAATAATAGAATAAGTTAAAAAATCTTTATTTTGAAAAATCAAGAATTTTTTATTGTAATTCTTGAACACGGTACAAATTACAATTTTTGATCTTTAAAATAAAAGATTTCGCCATTTAAAACATTTTTAATTACAAATTATAAGAGCTTTATGTAAAACAATAAAAAATTCTGTAATTTTATGGATTGATTTTTAAAATAACCACAATGAAGTAATTTTTATTTTATTATTTATAAATATTTCAAAACTAAACAGCTTTTAACTGTAAAGGTTTAAAATTGAAAGTTTTCTTTATTATAAGTATTTAAAGTTCAAGTATAAAAAAATTTCGAATATTACATAGCTTCAAAATGAAATTTTTACGTCAAATACATTATTAATCTGAAACTGTAGGGCTTTGAATTCCAAATATTTAAAAATTGAAGACAATTGAATTGAAAATCGTCAATATTGAAGAATTTGAATGATGAAAATTCAAAACTGTACTACTTGAAATTGTAAATATTTAAAATGTGATTTTTAAAATTTACAAATTATAAACTATGTTAGATTTAAGTTTAGTGTTTTTTCAAAGTACGACAGACATGCTTCTGGTGTCCATAATTGGAAGAAAGCCGTGACAGCCGGTTACGTAAATTTCATAAATTTTTTGGTTGTTTAAGGATCGAACTTTGGAAACGGTAGAAGAACGGAACATTAGAAAACGACACAAATTCTATGGCCTAACGCCTGTATTAAAAATTAAATTTTTCGTTTTTTAAATACAAACAAGATTTAAAAAACCGAAACAACAACATTTTTACAACATTTTTGTGGAGAGAAAAAAGATAGGCAATAAAATTTTCTATGAGAGTGTCGATTTTTTAAATTCAAATTTTTAAATTGTTTTAGAAGTCTCTAGGGGTCAACGCTGTTCAGCGAGAACGATTTTTCGGAGTTTAGAAATAAAATTGGTATTTTTGCTGAATCCCACCATAATTTTTGTGAAATCATAGAAATTATAATACACTAACTTTTATCTGTTCTTATACGCTGCCTTGGTGGTTCACCATGAGGAGACTGCTGATCAGCTCCATCTGTAAGACATAATATAGGGATTTTTATTAAAGAATTTTTTCAACGAACACCAAAAATTTGCTATTCGTCTTAAATAAAGAGCGGCCAGATATAATTCCAAAGTGCGTCGATAAGAAAAACCTAAAATTCCAAATTCGGATGAAGTAAATATATTTTCAGGATGTACGGTTCTTATAAATTTTCCTAAATTACCATAGATGCATATAAATTTCCTCACATGTCCATACATTTGTAGAATTTATAAAAATCTGCGAAAACTCATCAACTTAATTTTGAGAGTTCACCAAGAAACCAACCATCTGAGAACGGCACTAGCATCCGAACTCAATAGAGCTATATTCATATTGTGAATCCAAAAAGCAGTTTATTTTGAAAAAAATTCAAAAGGATCAATTTATGCAAAAAGAATTAGGTAGAAGAACCTCAAAATATATTTCAAAACAGAATTGTAATCAGGTCATTAGTAACAAATATAGTATATAAAAAAGGGACAAAGCGGGACAAAATTAGGAAAAAGACAACCAAACCACCAACATGGGCCAAGATGTGACCAAAATACTTCGAGACCATTCTAGATCTTCTCATCAGGGTATAAATTATAGGATACTAGGAGTATGGCATAATGGCTTTTATGGGATAATGGCATTTACATTATTTGTTATTTTTCTTTACTTTTGAATGAATTTTTGCCCTTTTAATTTTTAGCATAAGTATCAATCCTTAATCCTTCGGAAATCTTGTACGTATTTTCATAATTGTTTGAAATATCAATTTACGGAGTACTAAAATCAAACTAGTTTTTATAAAAATTTGATAAACGTATTGTTACGTTTTGGAATGATGTTTACTCGATCCCTTCCTTTAATGAATATGGAGTATCCGCAATTATTTTTAAGACTTTTATCTTGTCTCCATAATTTTTATTAATAAATATATTTATGTTTGGTTTTCTTGACGGTTGGGTCACTGAACGCTTTCGGTTGTAAATTTTAAAAAGGAGAATTTAAATTTTAAAATTATCAATTAACTCACGATATACAGGAATGTAGTGAATTCAATAAAATTATGATTACAAAACATATGACGCATGAATGGAATTAATGCGCTTGCGTTATCATTAATTTTGTGCAGGCCTTCGTAAAAGATAACGTAGAACGGCGTGAGAGCTCTTCGTTTTGATATTTTTGGTTAAAAGAAGTTTGTTTTTATTCACTAACAAATCTCAGTCTTACAATCATCGATTCTGAACCAGAGCATCAGTGCTAAAAACCATTATTTTATCGATTCAAATATCTAACTTTAGTTCTCATGAGTAATTTGATGATCACTTGGCTTTATTTTGTTTATCTTCCTATTTTAATACTCATTTAAAAAAAAATAATTTATTGATTTTAATTCACGAGAAAAATAAACTTATGAAACCAGGACGAGAGCGCGATCACTCCGCAAACATAAATGCAGCGTTGCTATTAAATTTTAACCGCTATACTCCTTGTGAAAAATCCTCATCTACGCCCTCTTCAGGAGCACCAGCAGAAACGCATTTCTTCATAGGAACTAAAGGTATAATGTGAATTCAAACACTTAACTATTTAAGAGAGAATACCAGCAAGTCGAAAGGTAATCGAAGTTACCCATTAGATAGGTAGCCATTTTCTCCGAAATAGTTTATTCGAGTGTAACTTATTCATGGAAAGCAAAATATTCTTAACTTAAGAAAAATGAGATTAAAAGCAAAGAAAATATTATTCTTAAGAAAAGCACGCCACAAGTTTCCTTGAGCTATCCAAGAGGAAACATTCCTCACTTACTTGCAAATAGTCCCTAACATCGTGGATCGAAGGCCTATGAATACTGAAATGTCACTGAACTAATGAGACTGCTCTAATCAGACCGAGCTCTGAAAGAAGAAAGGACGGGAGTGGAACGAAACACACGAGAAGCTCATTCTGTCGAGGAATTCAGAAAATTCAAGGATGTAACAGAATTCAAGGAATTACGAGTATTGAAGGAATTCAGAGAATTCTAGAAATCTAGAGATTTTAAGTGATAAAGAGAATTCAAGGGATGGAGAGTACTCGGGGGATTTAGAGAATTGGAGGCATTCAGCAGAAAATTAAAGTATTTCCAGTGAATTCAAGGAATGTAGCGAATTAAAAAACTTCATCGAATTACAGGCATTAAGCGAATTCAAGGTATTCAGTAAGTTACAGGAATTACACGAATTCGAAGAATTCAGAGTATTTCAGAAAGTCAGAGAATTCTAGGAATGTGACGAATTCGAAAAATTCAGCGAATTCAAGGAATTTAGCTAGATCAAGGAATTAAAGAAATTTAGTGAGCTCAAGGAATTTACGGTATTCAGTGAAACTGCTAAAAATTTATTGTATGTAAATAAAACTACCATCCTCTTATATACCCTTACGTAAGGACATGAACGTGCACAGTTGGGCAAGAGATATCTGTGCACGTAGCCAGTTAGGCAAATGACATTTGTGCACGTCCAAGTCCACAGGATCCCATATGTGCACGTCTAAATTTCCACGAGCACAGTTGCATGAGTACCATCTGTCCTCGTGTACAGTTGTGCAATTAACAACTATGCACGTCAAAATTTCAACGTGTACATTTTTCAATTGGACAACTGTGTAAGTGTACAGATGGTTGTTGGACAACTGTGAATGTTTTGCACAGATGGTCGTGCACAGTTGTCCGTCCCGCCATCGACGTGCAGAGTTCGGCACGTGCAAAGTTTCTACGTCCAAAGTTGTCCATCACCCGTGCCATAGTAGTACACAGAAGACGGAAAAAGAAAAAGGAAATACACTAGGATCTTTGATTTCTTTGGCATCGCTATTTTTGACCTAGGACTTATTCGCGTGCCCCTGGAATCCAAAAATTCCTAGTTTACGAGTGAGGATGGCTTGGCTGTCTCTTTCCTAATTCTCTTCGTTTTTTCCCTTTTTTGAATGTGTTTTTTTTTTCAAAACAACAGATTCATAGATTCACAATGTTTTTGAGCCTTTTTTTAAACAATATTTGGATAGATCGTTGATATCACTATCTTGAGTTCGAAACTTTTTTTTGTTCACTTTCTTGGTAAACTCTTAAATAAAGATTTAGAAACATAAGCTACTACGCATGGGCCCAGTAGAACTCTTAAGTAGCAATTCCCCTAGTGAGCCTACGATTTTTGACACTGAAAGCTACACTGCTAAAAATTGATGTTGGAAACTTCCACTACATGTATTGGAAGTTCATTTCCGAAACGTAAGGTGACGCTATTATATATAATGTTGAAGTTTTCAAATGTCGGCATTAGTATAGTACCTCACATGTATTGGAATTTTATAATACAAGCGCAGTAGCCAGTAACTCGACACTTATTGAAGCCAAAAATGAAAGAAAACATGTAAATCATTTTTCAAAAGACTTGTTCCTGAAGCAAAAAATAAATAAATGTTCTCACGAAACCAAAAGTTCTGTTCAAGTATAGCATATAACGCGCCTATTTCTAGAATTCAAGGAATTTATGGAATTTAAGGATTTCGTGAAATTCACAGAATTTACAGAATTCACGGAAATCACAGAACGCCCGGAATTCACGGATTTCATGGAATTAACGGAATTTATAGAATTCTCGGAATTCACGGAATTCAAGAAATTCACCAAATTCATGAAATTCAAGGAATTCAAAAAATTCTCGGAATTCCCGAAAATCAAGAATTGACGGAATTCACGTAATTAATTGAATTTAGGTAATCCTAAGAATTCACGGAACTCAAGAAGTTATTCGTATTCAATAAATTTACGTAATTAATAGACTTCACGGAATTCATGAAATTCACGGAATTCAACAAATTCACGGAATTCCAGAAAATCAGAGAATTCACGGAATTCATGGAATTATTTGAATTTAGGTAATCCTAAGAATTCACGGAACTCAAGAAATTATTCATATTCAAGAAATTTACGAAATTAATAGACTTCACAGAGTTTATGGAATTCGAGAATTTATGGAAATCACGGAAATGATGGAATTCGCGGATATCTTGGAATACGCGATATTCATGGAAATCATGGAATTCATGAGTGTCACGAATATAAGGAATTCATGAAATTCAGGGAATTCAAGCAATTGACGGAATTGATCTTAATCATGAAATTCAAGAAAATCGTTGAATTCGTTGAATTCACGGTATTGACAAAATTCAAGGAATTCATAAAAATTTCCTTCAATTCCAGACATTCATTGAATTCCGTAAATTTCTTGAGTTCCGTGAATTCCCTGAATTCCAAGAATTCCTTAAATTTAATAAATTCCTTAATTCCTGTAATTTCCTTAATTACGCGAAATCCATGAATCTTATGAATTCCGCAAATTCCTTAAATTTCATGCATTCCGCGAAATCTATGAACTGCTTGAATTCTGTGAATGCGGATAATTAATTTAATTCCCCGAATTCAGTGAATTCCGCGAATTCCTTGAATGCTGTGAACTCCTTGAATTCTGTGCATTTCGTTAATTCCTTAGATTGCATAAATTCCGTGAATTCAGCATATCTAGTGAATTCCGTGATTGCAGTGAATTTCTTGAATTCCGTGATTTCAGTGAATTCTCTGAATTCCTTGAATTCCACAAATGCCGTGAATTCCATAAATTCCGTGAATTCTATAAATTCCGTGAATACTATGAATTCCGTAAATTCCTTGAATTTCATTAATTCCGCGAATTGCTTGAATTCTATGAACTCCTTGAATTGCATTCTGTGAATTCCAATAATTCCATGAATTCAGCATATCTAGTGAATTCCGTGTTTGCAGTGAATTTCTTGAATTTCCTGATTTCAGTGTATCCCTTGAATTCCGCAAATTACTGTATTCCATTAATTCCGTGAATTCCATAAATTCCGTGAAATCCTTCAATTCCATGAATTCCTTGAATTCCATTAATTTAATTAATTCCTTGAATGCCATTATTTCCGTGAATTGCGTGAATTCCATACATTTCGTGAGCTCCTTTAATTTTATTAAATCCGCGACTTCTGTTAATTTAATGGACTTCGTGAGTTCCTTGAATTCCATGAATTCTGCGAAATCCGTGACTTATGTGAATTTCATTAATTCCGAGAATTCCATAGATTTCTTGAATTTCTATAAATTCCGCGAATTTCATGAATTTCGTGAATTTGATGAATTTCGTGAATTCCGTGATTTTCTTGTGCACAATTTTCGTCTTACAAACGATCTAATACCCTCTAATCTAATACCCTCGATCTAATACCCTCATTCGAATACCATGTTTGCAATTTTACTTCACGCTTGTATTGGAGAAGTCTTGTAGAAGTGTTGTAGAATTCCAAATATTTTTAAGAGTGTAATTTAAAATAAGAGTTGAAAAATAATCTACTCATTAATATTAATGGACGTTATCGAAGTTTTTCAAGCGTTTGACTAACATATTATTCTTTCGTAAACTACTTATGGAAAATTGATCGAAATATTAGGAGGTTGACAGAAGTGAATATAATTAACATCAGCATCTTGCTATTTGTTATTGTTGCTAATTTATATCTTTACAATATTTTTTATTTAACATTATTTCAATGATATTTCTTGCGATGACTAACCAACTAAGTTAATTGAAAGAAATCTGCCCAAAGCACGTGCGTACTCTGATCTAGCGCTAGGCGCGTGGCTCGTTTCGCTTGTAAACGATCAGCTCCTCGGGCGCGCGCTGGTTGAATATTGCGCTTCACGTTCAGGGATGTGTTAAAATTTTTTTCATATTAATATAAATTTGCGAGGAACAAATTTTTTGGTTTATTTGTATGCTCAACTCATAATTTTTATTTGTTTTTAAATATATATGAGGGTTAAAGCTGCGAAAGGAAACATTTTATAAAAAAATTCCCTTCTTGACATTTGTTACAAATAAAATTTACTTAATTAGTAAATATGATTTATTTTATTTATTTCTATCATATATAATAATTTATTCATTTATTTAACTCATTTCAAAATTTGTATGTACTCTTGTTATTAAAAATTTCGTTATTCTCGAATTTTAAATAGTTTTCGCTTTTAATATTAGGTAAAAAAAATAAAGCAGGGGAATGTGCATTTTACCTCTCTTATGTGCCCGGAAACCATCCAATTTGTGGGATTAGCCTATTTTCAAATTTCAAGAAATTGCAATCTCATTGTTTTCAACAAAGTTAAATCTTTTAGGTAATATGATTCTTTTTTTAACTTTCCGATTTCTCATGTTTTCATTTCTATAGCCTTATTTAAAATTAATAATTTTGGCCTTAAAGAAATTCACACGCAAATTGAATAAATTGAATACGCAATTTCTAAATCATAATCTTCAATAAAATAAAGAAATAAGAATATATTTTTATAAACAGAAAGTTTTCATAATAAATTGTTGGTTTTCATGCTTATGTTTTAATTTGTTTTAATTTTTTTAACAATTTTCAAAAAAAAATTCCTTCTTTTAAAGCATTCATCTTCCCCCTCCCCCTCTTTTGGAAAATAATTTTCCTTTTTTCGTTTTCTTGTTTAAATGTTAGATGAATTAAGAGATCCTAATAAAAAAATCGAAATATTTGTAGGGGCTAGATGTGCACTCCTTTTAATTGAAAATTTTACTATCATATTTTTGGTACGGAATTCATCTCATAAGACACTCTACTATTTGGTAAAAAATTCATCTGTATATTTGGTTGAAAATTCGTTTTTGGCCGCAAATTAATCTTCTTGATTCAAAATTCATATTTTGGTTAAAACTTTAACTATTTGTTTGAATGTTAAACAATTAGTTAAAAACTGATTTGTTTGTCAAAAGTTTATTCATTATTTTTTTAATTTGTACCATTTGGTTGAAAAATCGTGTCTTTTCCTTCTAAATTAATTTTTGTAGCTGAAAAATCAATTACACAATTTTTAGTTGAAATTTTTTTGTATTGACCTGCATTCAAAAAATGAATTTTTGAGAAGTACTTCAACTTTTACACACGCAGTTAAATTTTTAATTACCAAGTGTCAGTTTCCAACTTAATAGTTGAATCTTCAATCGAAGCAGCTTCATTTTAAACCAAAAACTTGAATTTTGATCCAAAAAAGATAGAATTTCTACTACAAAGTTAAATTTTTAAATTGGAAAGACAAATTTTCCAAAAAATAGTTGAAGATTCCCCCCAAAAAGATATCAGGTGTCTTTTGGGTACCAAAATATGAATTTTAAGCAAAAAGGAAGTTTTCTATGAAAATTGTTAAATTTTTGACAAAAAATAGTTGAATTTTCAAACAATTTTTCACTTTCGCCGATCATTATTATTCAAAAACTATTTTCAATTTTTTTGTAAGGTTTTTAAAGTTTCCTTGGCGCGTGAAGACGAATTTCGAAAAATAAATTTGTGTGTAGAAATTCTATATCTTACTTTTTTTTAGAAAGATGTTTATAATAATTACATAAATTATTTTTTAATAAGTTTGTTGGTTAATCATCGCAAGAAATATCGTTCCAATAACAAAAGAAGATAAAAAAATTGTCTACGAGAAAACACCCGTTTTAGACATTTGTTTAAATAAACTGTTATTTAAAATCCATATTTTTTTATAAAGTATCAAGTATATAAGTACCTTTGAATACAATTTCAAATCACTTTTGGCCCATTCCCTTATTGCCTATCATCATTCTCTATCTTCTTCCCTCCTTTCCCACCACGCCTAGCCGTGCTTACGTTTTCTTTAGCATCCTTTCCCACCATACTTCTCCATCCCACCCATCCCTTCTTATCATTCCACTCCATTCCGCTCCTTACCCAGTCTTACCATTCCTTCACTTTCTTCCCATCATTTCCCCTCCATTCCTTCACTGTTTCTTTCCGTTTCTTTCGCACCATCCTTCTTCAC
Source organism: Acraspis erinacei (assembly GCA_035041075.1). Taxonomy (NCBI): domain Eukaryota; kingdom Metazoa; phylum Arthropoda; class Insecta; order Hymenoptera; family Cynipidae; genus Acraspis; species Acraspis erinacei. The sequence goes on from JAWWLR010013168.1 coordinate 18,024, forward strand.
CCCACCTTTTATCATTCCACTTCATTCCGATACTTACCCACTATTTCCCGTTCCTTCACTCTCTTTTCATCATTTCCCCTCCTCTCCTTGCAACCCCCTCTATCAATATTTCCTTCCCAACATTTCCGACCTTCTTCACCCAACCCTCCTTTTTTTTCTTTCCCTTTCTTTCCTAATATTCTTTTCCATCACTTCCTCCTTTCCTATCTACTCAATTCCTTCCCACTATACCTCTATATCACTTTACCATCCATACAATCTTATCCACTCCACTTCTCCTCATTTCCTTATAATTTTCGCCCCTCTCTTCCTTTCCTTTCCCCCGTTCCTCCTTTCCGCCCTTCCCACTGTCGCACCCTTCCCCCCTCCACGTTTCTCCCATGAAAAAAGTACGACGGAGCGACTTGCTCTCCACCGAAACTATAGAAAACCAAATTTAAAATTTATTTCTACGATGCCTTTTGCAATAGAATTTTCTTTTCCTATCGCTTCTTACCAAGTTTCGCACAGTATTTGATGTTTAATAAATATGAGACCATCCTCGTTTAGAAAAGATCTACTACAACTCTAGAGTTTCCAATTTTGAAAGTAAAACTTCCTTTGGCTGAAATCATTAAAAGAATTTCAATAAAAGGCCATATCCAAAAAAATGTATATTAAAAAAAAATTTATTATGCAATAACATCCATACTATACCCTCCTGTTCCACCCTCTCCCACAATTATTCTACACCAATCCCCTTATTTACTATTATTCCCCTACTTTCGCAACATCCCTCTCTAACCTCTTCCAAGATTTTAATTAAATTGGTTAAACTTACCACCAAAATTTATCAAAACCACGAGGACAATAAGCACAGTTACATGAGGGTACTTCATTTCTCTTGTCGGATATCGCGAGAGATAACTGCTAAATCTGGATCATTTCCACCGCTTAACACACCCAAAAAATGCATTAGAATGTGGAAATATTCCAGTGTGTGTAGTTCACGAGGTAAAAATAATAGAAAATCTTATGAGCCAGAACAAACTATAAAAGTCGATATCAGTCTTTAATAGACCTTGGTCTCTTTCCATCCACTAAAACCCGCAACACATGTGTTAATCAATATTTGCCTGGTAATTCTGAAAGATACCTAAAGTTTAAATTGTATCAAATTAAGGAAGAATAGAACTTTTAAAAATATATAAGAAGGGGGGAAGTTAAAACCTGGCGGAATTATTATAATTCTAATTATTATTAATCTCAAAAAAGACAAAATATCGCTAAGTTTTCAATTTTCCAACCAAGAAATATGATTTCTCAACCTAATATTTGAACTTGAACTTTGAAACGATTACTTGAATTTGCTCTAAAAAATACAAACTTAAATAGTTATATTTGAGTATAAAGATATTCTAAAAATATTATGTCCAATAATTTCCCTACATAATATATATTCTACACAACATATTTAAAATAGCCAACAAAATATTTTTATCACATGAAAGCAGAACTTTTTTCTATTATTTTGACTAGTTCTATTTGTTAATGTTTTTGTATTTTATTTTATATTGTTGTATTCGGGTCTTAACATCTTACTAGAAATTCAAAAAAAAAGTATAACTACTAAAAATTTATAAATATTTGAAATATTTCAATGATATATTTTAAATAATTTCTGTAGGATATATTCTGCGTAGAAAATACTTTGTGTGCGAAAAATATAATAGTATTAAACAATAATTAATTCTGTGCATGAAATATTTTGTGTAGAAAAAACAAATTATGAAACAATAATCAATTTAAGTGCAATCGACAAATTTTTAGTTTAAGAAAATAATTTTTATCAAAGCAAGTGTATTTTCAAGCAGTTGAGTTTAACCAAAAAAGACGATTTTAAACTAAATAGTTCAATTTTAAATAAAAATGATCAATTTTCAACAAAATACATCAATTTTCGAACAATCTACAAAACAATTATATTATCACCAAATAGGAGAATACTTAACTAAAAATAGTTGAAAATCATTTAAAAACAACAACAAAATTACTGAAATGCCTGGAAAATTTTTAATATAATTTGTTTTTAGAGATTTTGGTTAAACAGTGATCGAGTGATATTTATTCTCCATGTAAGTAAAAATACCTTTCCGGAAATAAGACAATGACATTCAAAAAAATCAATGAAACAGAGATCTGCAATATGATTTATTTTTTATAACTATAATTATCTTACGATTTTTTACAGTATATAAATACCTTGTCTAATTAAAAAGTTAAAACAATAACAGAACTTATGTAAACTTTCATATTTTTCAAAAGCTGAATTCAAACCTAATAATAACAATTTTCAGGAATAAATTTTACTCGATAGACATATGAATAATTAAGATAGGAATACTTTTAGTCTGTGAATAACAATTTTTTTGCTTAAAAAAAAAATGATAATCAGATATTTTATCAGTGAAGCATCCAGCTACAGGCATTACATTGAAAAGATTGATTCACAAATATTTTGCGGGTGTTAGTAGAACAAAGCACACCAAGATCTGACAAGCACTATTTACGGTTATATTTCCTCATTCTAATGAACATGAAAAGCATTTTAAAAATTAAGCAAATATTTAAAAAATTTGAAAATTCCGAAAGACAGCTAAATGGTACATTTTCGAACAAAAGCATCTAATAAATCTCTGTTTCAAAGATTTTTTAAGTATGGCCCCATATGAAGAAAATAAAGCTCTTTGGTTGAAATAATTTAATGTACAAGTCATTCGATATTACTATTAGAGAAGATTCAGTGCAAGTAAACTTTTTTTTATTAATTCATAATGTTTTTCCTTTATTTATTATTTTATTTTCTCAGATTCTTTTCACACAATTATTAGTTTAAACAAATGGAAATGGTATTAAGTCGTTTAGGGACTAAAATAGATAGGTAGATAGATAGATAGATAGATACATAGATAAACGTTTATTTTTCAGCCTACTGGCCTTAAAAAATTGCCCTGCTTTCACTTCCATTTTTACAGTGTTTCCTTACAACTAAATTTTTTTTAAACTAACATCCATCCACACCTTATCTCTAAGCCGACCTCGTCTTCCTCGCTTCGCATCGCCTCGCCCGCATGTCGCTATTGTCTCGCCTCGCACGCCTGAATTTACTTTCTCGCTTTGTTTCGGATTGCCAGCCTCTGCCTCCGCAGCTAATCCCTAATCCTTATCTACTATTTACAATATGTGCA
>JAWWLR010013222.1:0-11386 GCA_035041075.1 Acraspis erinacei
CCCAAAAGTAATTTAACTTCAAATAAAATTTTTTAAAAAATTATTTAAAAAAAAACCGACCGATTAGTGCATACAGAGGTGTTAGTAACGACTCGATTAGACTATTTAAAAGAATATAGTTAACAAAATTATTTAAAAAATTTTGTTAACAAGTAATTCAGTCAATCCCGGGAAGAAAAATTTCATGGCCCGAATTCGTGGCTTAAATATTTAAAAAGAAAAACCGCAAATTCCTAGCATTATTCAAATTGTATATTAATATCACTGATCATAAATTTTTTAAGCAACTCACTTTGTTAACTTTAATTGAATATTAACCTAATACTGATTGAAAATGAGACGAAAGCAGAACCATTGAAAAAACAGAAATTTTCTAGCATTATTCCAAGATAATATTATGAAAAATAATTAGAAATTGTTTAAATAATAACTTTGTTTAAAACGAATTTAGTACTGCCTTAATATAATTGAAAATTGAACAAAAAGTGGACATTTTTGGAAAAAACTGCAACTTTCTAACTCTATTCTAGGAGAAAAATGCTAAAAACAATAATAAATTGTGTAAAAAATTTATGTGGACATATAGCTTTTTGTGTAATGTATTATTTTCTGTATAAGAAACAATATTCATAAGGAAAAACACCACAAAAATTATAATTAGCGGCAAAAACTGGGAAACCAAATCTTTTCACTTATGGGGTTTTTGGAACCCCTATAACAGACATATAAGGGTGATATTCAAAAATTAATATTTTATTATTATTTTATAGCTAAGTGTGAAGAGAAATGTTAAGTTTGAAATCGATTTACCTAATATTGACGCTTCTAAATAAAATTTACAAATTCACCTTTTTTCTTATGGGAAATACATTTGAAACTTAATGGGGCTTCAGTCACCTCCATACGTATAAAAAAATTATTTATCTTTTTGTGGGTTCAAACCAATTTCCGGAAGATGTGCATGAAAAATCGAAAAAATGGGCAAACGTACGGTCTTCTGTGTTAGATCTGGCCCGTGTCAGGCTTTATCTAGACTGCCTAGCCTGGAAGATCGGATCTGGCCCAAGTCTGGTGACAGTCTGAACCACGTTTGGTGTTAGTGTAACCCAATTTCAGGGCTAGTCTTGCCCATGTCTGATTTTAACTAGACTGTTTTAACTTTAATATTAACTATAGCGCCTTTTCTGGAAGATCCGATCTGGCCCAAGTCTGGTGCTAGTCCCACCCATGTCTGGCGCTAGTCTGGCTTAGGTCTGATTTTAATTCGACACCTTTAACTTTAATTTTAACTGTTGTGTCTAGTCTGTAAGAGCTGATCTGGTCCAGGTATGGCGCTAGTCTGAAACAGGTCTGGTGTTAGTGTAACCCAATTTCAGGGCTAGTCTTGCCCATGTCTGATTTTAACTAGACTGTCTTAACTTTAATTTTAACTATAGCTTTAGGTCTGGAAGATCTAATCTGGCCCTAGTCTGGCGCTAGTCTGACCTATGTCTGGCGCTAGTCTGGCCCAGATCTGGCGCTAGTCTTGTACAGGCATGATTTAAAATTCGACTCCTTTAACTTTAATTTTAACGTGTGTGTCTAGTCCGGAAGATCTAATCTGGCCCAAGTCTGGCGCTAGTCTGACCCATGCCTGGCGCTAGTCTGTCCCAAATCTGGCGCTAGTCTTGCACAGGTATGATTTTAATTGGACTCCTTTAACTTTAATTTTAACTGGTGTGTCTAGTCTGGAAGAGCTGATCTGGCCCAAGTCTGGCGCTGATCAGTTGTGCAAGAAAAAAAACATTTCCTGGTTCTATCACCAAAATTACAGTAGTTGATGCTTTGTCCTTGAATTTTTAAAGATAAGGAAGCGTGTGAAGTAAAACAGACAGCACGCGAGTCACGAGATAAATAAATTATCTAACGCGGAGCACATGATTGAACGGGTGCTCTTAACCTTCAAGCGATGTTTTTACATTCTCGTCATTTATGATTGAAAAAGTAGTAGAATTGCCCGAAATTTGACACCCCATTTTTCCAACTGATCTCCAATCTTCGAGACACCCTGAAGTCGAAAATTAAATTTTGGCGATGGGTTCTGTCTGTCTGTCTGTCCGTCTGTCCATCTTTAAACACGATAACTCTCGAAAAAATTAACCATGAAATCGGGGTTTTGGAACACATTTTTTGGGTCCTAAAAGGAAGCACGAATTCATTAACCAGAATTCCTTGACCGACAGTTATGGTTTTATCCATAAAAAAGCTCCTTTTAATTATTTTTCGATAGGACCTGTTTTTCATATTTACGAATGCAAAATTAATAAGTCGAAACTTCTCATTTTAAGTCAAACGACGACAGATAACCAAACAAGATTTAAAAAATAATATTAGCTTTTAAAAATTTTAATAAAATTTCTTATAATCATTTTTGATCAGATTTATCATTTCGGTTTTATTAATCAAAAACACTATAAGAAATCAAAAATTAAAATTTTCAACCATTGTCAAACCCGGAATTTTCCTTTCAAATATTTTTTAATCAATCTAGATATTTTCAATTTATTTATCGGAAAGACAATAGAAAAATACAGAATTTAAGTTTTTTTTTTAAAACCTTACTGTTTACTTTTATTTAACGAAAAGTCTATAAAAAATTGCAAAATTCAAATTTTGAAACGAACAACGGAAAAAAGTGCTAAAGGATCATTTTTGTTAAAGTCCTTCCAAATTTATTGAAATTAATTTTTGATAGGACTAGTATTTTTGCTTTTATTTATGGTAAATACTATTTAAAAAATCAAACATTCAAATTTTGATCCAAACGACGTAAAATATGGATAAACAAAAATTGAGCGAGAAAATTTAACTTTTCAAAAGTTTTGAAAAATTGCTTTAAAACATTTTTTAATAGAGCTAATCATTTTGGTTTCATTTATAGAATATACTACGATAAAAATAGAAAATTCAAATTTTGAGCCAAGCCCAAAAAAACCCCCATAATTGTAAAAATGGGTTTTGCGCGCTTTTGGCGCTAATTATAATTTTTTGTGTTTTATTTTAATGCAAGTTATTTCTAAAACATAAAATACCACTTTACACTGATAATTAGATATTTACATAAATTGTTTAAATAATGTTTTTTAGCAATTTATGGTTCTCCTGAAATGTCTCCCTTGTTACCCAATTTTTACTCAGTGAAGTAAAAACACTGCAAGCTAAAAAAATAGTTGTTTAAACAATTTATTATTGTTTATTACTATCTTTTCTTTGATAAGAGCTAAAAAGTAGCCCTTTTTTCTAAACTCTTAAAGGTTTTGACAACTTTTCATTTGGCAAGGTGATAATTAATAAAAGTTAACAAAATTAATTTTTTAAACAATTTATTATGGTTTATAACTATTGTCTATTAGGAACATGTTAGAAAGTTTGAGATTTTTCTCAATAATTTTCGTAATATTAGTCTTTTTAGATAGAACAGATTATTTAAAATATGATACTCTCTAATATTTATTTAATAATTATTCATAAAGGAAAAGGAAAAGCCAAGTTAAGAATTTCAGAAGAAAACGCAACTTTGTACCACTTATCTAAGAGAATATAGTTATTAACAATAATAAATTGTTTAAATACTATTTTTTGTAAAATTGTATTAATTATTACCAAACTGAGTGAAAAATGGCTAAAAAGTTAAAAATTTTAGAAAAAAACCGCAATTATCTGTCATCAATAGAGATGAACTGTTTATAAACAATAATAATTTTTTATACTATTATTTTTGATAAATTAAATTTTTTATTAAGTCATTCCAAGTCAATAATAGACGATTTTTTTAAAATTAGAAAAAACGCAACTTTATGTTATTAAAAATAATGATAAATTTTTTAAACAATTATTTTTGTTAACTTGAATTAATTCTTACTTCGTTCTAAATAATAAATGTAAAAAGTGTAACAAATTAAAAAAAACGGTATATCTAGTATCAATATAGAAGAAGATAGTTATAAACAATAATAATTTGTTTAAACAATAATTTTGGAAAAATTTGATTAAATTTTAACTTGCTTAAAGTGATAAGTTGGCAAAAAGTTGAAAATTTCAGAAAAACTGAAATTTCTAGCATTATTCAAAGACTATATTATTAGAAACAATAATAAATTGCTTAACGAATTATTTTTGTTAACATTAATTAACTATGACCTCACTATAATCTAAAATTGGAGAAAAAGTGGAAAAGATTTGAAAAAACCGTGACTTTATATTTCGATTTTAAAAGAAAATTGTTAAAAACAATAAAAAATTGTGTAAACATTTATTTAAACGTCTGGTTATCAGTATAAGTTATTATTTTTTGTATTGGAAACAATTTATATTTTTTAAACAGAAAAAAACGTAATTAGCTAAGCTAAAATTGTTTGGTGTCCAGTTTTAGTATTAAAAGTGATTGCAGAAAATCTTACATGAAAAAGGATTAAAAAGTCCAAGCGTGTGCAATCCTTGGTTGTAAATTTTTTTTCGAAGCCATGAAACTCGATATGAGATAAGAAAAATTAAATGATTTGTACTATAGGTGTAAGTTTCAGATAACACGTACTTACTATGTAAATATAGAACGAGAGAAGAAATTGAAAACACCTGTTTCGATTTAACATGATACTATATTGTCTCAATGGCAAATACGTTATTCAAATTCTATCGTTGTAAAATGAACTTAAAATAATGCTAAAAATATTTACCTAAAATAATATTGAATAATAATTAGAAAAACTTCGTTGAAATCGTGGATTAAATCATGGATTAAAGCGTTCGTTGTTCCTGGCGCTTCGACCGAAAATTTACGGACACTGTTTATTGGAGATTGTGAATTCTCTTTCGTTAAAACTCTCTGGGCTTTAACGAAAATTTAGTCAAACATTTAACTTGTCTTTTACCAAGTTAAACTTTTAATTGAAAACTCAACTGCTTTCGATTGAGTTTTAATATTTTTTAGACGAAAATTCAACTTTTCTGTTAAAAATTCGACACTTTTGCTTGAAAGTTTAACTATTAGGTTGCTATTGCAACAGTTTTATGAAAAATTAATTTTTTGTTGTTGAAGACTCGTCTCTTTCGGGTGGAAATGCTCTACCAAATAGTTGCATTTTTATACAGGAAAAATTAAACTTGTACTAAAACAGATGAATTATTAATAAAAACTAATTTTTTTAATTTATCTTTTTTCCAGAACAAATTTCAGTTTATTTTTCGACCACAAAATCTAAATTTTGATCAAAAAGTGAATTTTCTACAAAATAGTTAAATTTTCAACAAAACAGCAGAATTTTCAAACCAAACGTATGAATTTTCAAAAAAAAAAATTGAATTTTTAACCAAACAGTTGCATTTTTATTCAAGGAATATGCAATTTCTGATAAAGCAGGTAAATTTTAAGATCAGAAAGACAAGCGTTTAAAAAAGAGATAAATTTTTAATCGTGCAGTTGCATATTTATTTGACAAAGCTGAAATTTCTTCTAAAACAGATAAATTAAAAAAAAAATAACTTCAATAAAATTGTTACATTTTAATCCAAAAAAGATTCCAGTTCACTTTCCAAAGAAGATTCCAGTTCACTTTCCAACACAAGAATAAGAATTGTGAACAATAAGTTAATTTTCTGCTCAACAGTCAAATTTTTAATCAAGAAGTATGACTTTTTAAAAAGATTGGTACATTTTCCACCAAAAAGTTGCATTTTTGTGCACAAAAAAAAATAAAAATTCTACTAAAAAATGTGAATTAAAAAAAATTAAATAAAAAGAGTTGAATTTTCAACCAAAAACATTTCAGTTGACCTTTCAACAAAAAATAAGTTTTTAAACAAAAAGAAAATTTTCTAGGAATTGGTTGAATTTTCAACAAAATAGTTACATTTTTTCCAAGAAAGATGCAAATTATCTACTAAAAAAGACAAATTTTTAGCGAATAAGAAATAGTTTTCATCAATAACAAACTTCAGTTTGCCTAAATATGAATTTTAAACAAAAGGTTAATTCTTTACGAAAAGAGTTGAATTTTCAACCCAAAAAGGAGAATTTTGAATTAAAAAAATCGAATTTGCAACCAAAAAGGATGTTTTATATTAAAATTTAATAATCGCCAAAGTGAAATTGCAATTCTTCTCTAGAAAAAAACGAATAACCTTGCCTTTATTGGCCAATTGGTTAAAAAAAAAAATAGGAACCTCTTATATAAATCATACAATCGAATCAATTTGTCTGGTGTGAAAACGAAGACGAATTTTTGAATTACAATTCAATCTCTTTCCTCTCCTTAACTCTACCTGTGTTAGGAGTACGCAATCATTTTACTGGCTTGGTGAGAATGTTATGAAAAAAGTTAAAGACTAAGAGTACGCTCGGTATTGGGGTGTAATGATACGATTTACACTGACAAGACTAATTTTTGTTGCAGGGAAATGGTACCCGGAAATTAGCGTTAGATTAAATCTTTGTTTTTTCTCTGAATAATGTTGAAGGTTCTTTTTTGAGAGGTCCTACATGAGCTGCATCGCTTTTTTCTTCACTGCATCAATGTACTCGAGTCTGGATCCTTTTAGCCCCCACTCGATCTTGAGAAATAAAAAAAAAGTTACACGGGGTTAGATCAGGCGAACACGATGGATGTTCCAATACGGAAATTTCTTTTTTTTCGTCAAAAAACCTGAAGGTTAAACACTCCCACCTACAGGTACATATTTGATTTGGTGTGGCATCTACTTCAGATTCGCGGTACTTGTTACCCCGAACTTGCGGAGATCAGTCGCTCTGAAATGTAGGTGCTATATTTTCCTAAACTGCGCAAGCGTGGGGTTTCGCCGCAAGCGCCACGTATTCAAAACTGCTTGACTATACTGTTGTTTAAACGATTCGGTCTGTTTGGGGTAATGGTTATCCCGAATCAGTGGAGCCCTTCTACTAAACAGAAGTGGCGCTCTTCACTGTGTGATTGGCGAGACAATTGTACATGTCAAGTGAGCGACTCAAGCACAATCACACGATTTTCAGAGCCGTTTTCCTCTTGTGAAACTGAAATTGCTAGAGAAAAGACGGCAATAATTATAGCAGTATTTTTCTTATAGAGAAAGACTAATTTAAATAAATTAGAATTACGTGAGAAAAACTTGAAACCGAATATATTGTTTGTTGCAAAATTTTGTTATAGATTAAAATGTTTTTCTGATTGCTCCTTACTAAAAGGAAAATAATACGATTTTAATTAATGATAGCCTAATTTGGCAATTAAAGCATTTATTTTTCAAAGCTTAACGCAGTTAAGTTTTAGAAAATTTTAGATTTTTCAGATACACAATTAACTCATAGGTTTAAAGTGAAAAAATGCCAAAGTTTAAGTTTTCCCAATTAAGTAATATAAATCAATCAAACTTTTATCTTTTCAAATTTGTAAGGTTAAAGCTTGTAACTTTTCTAAATAAAGTCTGAAAGAGATTCATTTTGAAATTTAATATTTTAAAAACAGTAAACAAAAAAACTATTTAGTTCAGACAGTGTATGTAGTCTATTCAGAAACACTTCTCCAATATTGAAGAAAGAAATCTTTTTAAATCCAATAATAAAATTAATCATTTTAAATACAAAACTGCAAAATGTTGCGAATTATGAAGGCTATATTTCTATGAATCATCGTCTTTAATTATTAATCATTGTTAAAGTTTTTAAACTTGGTTTATCTTTAAGAAAGAATAATACAAAATTTATATTTATTTCATATAAACATTACTCACCAGTAATGAATTTTTATTATTAAAATTCTCGTTTTTTTCAGTCGCGAAACACGCATCAATCTCAAATCATTCGCTGGCGAACAGTTGAAACCCCGCTGCCAGTTCACAGGTTAGGTTAGTGCACGTTGCCTGTTTAAAATGTTTCATTTTTGTTGGGATTCCCCGTTTGAATATCAAGCTGATTGGCTCTCTGTATTGTCCGCCAATGACAAATTCTGTTCCACGCATGCGCAGTAGGCGAGATCACACCTTGCTGCTCATTAGAACATGGTCAAGAGCCTTCGTTTCTTTTGAAGGCTTTCAGAGTGTTTTAGAGGTTGGCAGTTAAAACAATGACAAAATGACAGATATTAGACATTTTTACTGGAAAGTTGATACACGTTTCCCCCTCCAATGATCGCCTCTATACCGGAACTTGATATCTCACTGCTGCGCTAAAAGGTTAAAATGTATCATAATTTTGTGTGGCGCAATAGGTGACGGCGCGCGAACGAGCAACGAAAAAATTGCGCACTTAAGTAAAAGGATTAAAAAATTAGAAACAGCATGATGCAGACTTAAAATTTATTGTGAATTATTTTTCTCAGTTTATTTATTCTGTAATTGCCGATTATGTGGCTAAGATAGTAGAGAAAATGTATGTAAAAGCGTCTTATCACAACTGTGTTACATACCCGAGTAGTTCAAATTTTAAATAATTATCAAAAGAAGTATTTGCATGCTAAGAATTGGTGAAGACTTGTTAAAAAAAGTTGGTCATTAAAAAGGAAAGTAGACGATTTCAAGCCATCTGCGAAGAAGCTTTTCAATAATTCTATATGCAAGTGTGCCGATCTAAAAAATTGCAGATGCCCAATGGATAAGAAAGTACTCATACTTGAACAGGCTTTTCTTTTGGATCAAAGGAATCCAAGATTGGGGGAAAATGCTTCAGTAGACGCTCCTGATTTAGAAGCACAGCAAAAACGAATAAGAAGATGTCAGCCTGACAAGCTTTGATTTGTAAAGCGAAAAAGTAAATATTCTCTTGATGATAATATTCAGGCTTCACTTTCTTCCTTTTTATTAGGCGTAAAAAAACATGTATCATCATCTGACTCAGAAATTATTAAAAAGGAAGAAGAGAATTTTCTTTACAAAAATAAACTCTTCTAATCAACACCGGATTTTTCTTAAAGAAACTTCATTTCATTTGCTTTCAAAGATGCAAATAGCCTTGATCCTTCTCTAATTATGTATGAAAACACAATCAGAAGAGAAGAAAACAAAGTCTAAAAAGATCTGATAGAAGCAGCGCGTAAGAAATCGCCACATCTAGATATGTGCTTTAACAGTTGAAAGGATAAAACTCTAACTGATGATCAAGACGACAAGAAGTTCTGTCGAAAAAAATTTATTGAGGAGCATATTTCTCTTTTCGGAGAAGACGGATCTCAGTATTTAGGTCTTGTAACTTTAAAATCCGGAATTGCTGAAGGCATCTGTAAATGTTTATTCGATAGCGGGGAAAACAATATTAACGGAGTGTGGAGTAAACTTCTTGTTATTGGATTAGCTGGCACTGCTTTTAATACAGGATGGAAAGATGCTGTAATTCGTAAAATTAAAGAAAAACTTGACAGGTCCCTTCAATGTATCATTTGTCTACTTAATTTTAATGAACTTTTATTGACAAGTCCTTTCGGTCACGTACATAGAATAACATCTGGTCCCACACAATTTTCAGGGCCTAATGAGTCTACTCTTTCTGGATGTGAACAGCTTTCGGTAGTTTCCTTGCAAGCAATAGATTCAGAATTACCTAAATTCGAAACCTTCAACATCCAGGTCCTCTCAATCATGCACGATGGAATACTTTCGCAAATATGATAATGAGAAAATATATCACGACGTCAAAAATAAATACTCGAAAGTAACCGACGATACCATTACGCGGAATGATTTTTGCGCTTCACGAGCGAAGGTAATCCTCAGCATGGTAATAGACCATAGATGTCAGATAAGACAATATGCACCTCAAGATTCCTAAGCTTAAATTCAAAGCTAAACATTACATCAGGTCTGTTTATGTTTTAACGCAAACCCGCTCAAGCTGGAAGCACGTGGTCGGATACGATTTCACTTGTCGAAGCTTTGACGGTATTTTATTAAAAACTTCAATTTTACAGATAGTTTCAAAAATAGAACGCATCAGCCTGAGAGTAAATAGCAACACTTTTGACACGGCCCAAATAATGTGGCTTGTTGGAATGAAATTGGCATAGCAGGTTGGAAGAAACACTGAAATTAGGAATATGAGTCCAAAGCTAGATTTACAGCTACGATTTGCTAACTAATATTGTGAACGTCGGATATTTGGATTGAACTGCTTCACTTAACAGAAGATTTAGTTTTTACTTTATGATCTTATCTAAATGCAGAGGATATTCTATTTTCAAAAAGAAAAAAGTTTAAACAAATGAAGGTCGATAGAGCAAAAAAAAAATTTGGGTCCAGAAGTCAGTACAGCACTATATTTCCTAGGAGGCGAGCATTCCAAACCAGAGTATCAAATCAGTATCATAACAAAGTTTAAAACATGGTTCGTTGGCATTGTAGCTATTGGATTTCGAACAATAACGTTTTGAAATCTGCAGAGTGCTCTCAGAAACTTTAATAACGAAAAATTTGAAAAAACGATTTCTTTTATCAGAGTCATGGTGGATCTCTTTCGCAGAATTCGCATTGGCAAGACAAGGGATTTCAAACCAATTAAAAAGGCTTTATGGTGTGCACAATATCCGCTATGGCTCTTAAAACTTCTCCAGCAAATCCTAGTATCAGTACGCCCGAAAAGCCACTGGCAACAATTAAACTAACTGAAACGCCATTGACAATTCAAACTTCTTTAGCTGATATTGTTGATATGTCCAGAAAGCTCCTGTTAATAATTTTACTAACAAGAAGACCGTTGACTCATCAAATTTCTTCAGCTAATGCTGTCAGTATATCCTGGAATCCACTGACAACATTGTATCTAACTGGAACACCTTTGACTCGTCAAACTTCTACAAAATTTTAAATAACTGTTGCACCATTGACTACTGAAACATCTGCAGCTAATGATTAACAGATTTCTAAGATTCTTTAAATAGATAATCCACAAAGCACCCCTTCAAAAAAAACCTGGAGCCAATTGATTCAACCCATTCCAATTTTGGAGGATAAAATTTTGGAAAATGTCCTTCTTGGAAATTCGGATCAAGGCTGATTGTAACGAGAACGCTCAATAATCCATGGATGAATGAACTAACATTGCACCCTTTAAAATCAATCCTTAAGTTCATCAATATAGCGTATCCCTATTCGGGACAGGATATAATTTCCAAAAACTTAACAGTTTATAGTTTGAATCAAAACTGTCTATATGGGCACCACCAAAAAAAACCTTTTAGTGGATAAATTTATATTTTTATGCGTTGAAATAACACTTTTGTCGATTGTGAACTGGTAGTCAGAAGATCTTTGTTCGAAAAGCAAACTCATTGAGCTAAAAGCAATACTCCGATATCGTTTGTAATTTCAAATGGTCTGATCGTCAGGTCTTGCCTAAATCTCTCAGTTCGTCAAGTCATTTGTTCGCATT
>JAWWLR010013245.1:0-11384 GCA_035041075.1 Acraspis erinacei
GCGAGACAATAGCGACATGTGGGCGAGGCGATGCGAAGTGAGGAAGGCGAGGTCGGCTTAGAGATAAGGTGTGGATGGATGTTAGTTTTTTAAAAAGAAGGTAGTTCTAAGGAAATACTGTAAAAATGAAAGTGTAAGCAAGTCAATTTTTTAAGGCCAGCAGGCTCAAAAATAAACGTTTCTCTATAAATTATTTTTTTTCTAAGAGTAAGCTATTTGTTTGAGCACAATTTTAAAATGGTATAATTTATAAATCTTTTATTATTCACCGAATAAAATTATGGCGTCAAAAAAATTGCTGGTTACGTGAAACGTAGAAATATTCGAAAAATTCTAGATATTGAAGTGTACTACTCACCAATATACTCACCAATAGAATTAAAGATGATAGCCAAGATAAGAACCAACCTGTAAGCTATCCTCATTTTTTCCAAAAATGGGAGAAACAGATTAACGTATGAATAAATAGTTTGGCTCAGAGTCTCACTATGGATTATTCAAGTTCTTCGATAGATATTATTTGCGCGCAAGAAATTCTATATTTGTTGTCTAATACACTAAAGACGGGAAGCTTACCTCCTAAAATGTTTACATTTGATTGGAGTCAGCTTTTACGATTTAAATTCACTTAATAAATTCGTTAAAGTTAAGGAAAAAAATTATATGAATTCTCGTATTAAATAAAAAACTTGATACGTAGATGCCGTCTTTAAAAGGTCAGAAATATCTTTAGTACTCTTTATTATTCTCTAGTAATTTGATTTACTCAACCTAACCCTCAAGATCTGCGGGGTAAGCAAATGTTTCAGATGAAACTAAAACTTTATCAGCTTTTAGGCGTTTAAAATAAAAAAGTTATGTATTAAAATATTTATGAACTCAATAGGTTTTAGTTGAAAGGTTTTCTTTCAAATTTGGTTTAATTTGGAATGATGAAATCAGATTCAAAATCGGAAAAGATCTGCTGTATGGTTGTTATATACCTACAAAACTTACTAGATCAGAATTCGCAATTAAAATGATAAACAATGCTAGAGATATTTGAAAAAGGACGTCAGAGCTGCATTTGTTATTCGGAACATGAAAACTTGCAACGAACTTATAGAATTTCTGGAATCTTCGGATCAAGCAGGACAACTGAATTATAAGGAACAATATTCACCACACAATACTTCGGTTTGTGATCAATACCATTATGAAAAAAGGAATAATTATCGCCATGATAGCCGGAAGAATTTTAGAGAAGATAATCGATATTATAATCAAGAAAATCCACTGGGTTATAAAAATAATTATGAGAGCGAAAATTGAAGAGCAAATTATGAAAGCAATAGGTCATTCTGTGGCAAATATAGGCGCAGTGGTCAATATTATTAAAGTCCACCGGACAATAGTTATAACCACGTTTATGATGGTCAAGATGTTCGAGTAAATCGAAATCAAAACTTCCATAATTGTGGTCAGTGGTCAAATCATCAAAATTCTGCAAACGCAAACACATAAAACAATTATAATGTTAAATCTTCGAATGGTAGCATGGAAAATGCTCTTTATAAGCGTAACAAAACGGTTCAGGAAAACACGTAGGTTGGGATATTAATGTAAAAAATCAGTTTTATATTGTAGTCGCGAGCACCAGGGAAACTTTTAAGCCTCGAGTCTGAAAAAGATTTAATAGTTGCAAAAGATGGAGCAACAGTCTCTAGGCATTTTGAAAGCAAAACAATGAACAGTAGTAAAATAGAAAAAGAGAAAAAACAAAAAAAAAGATCATGCAAATATTATTAAAATAATAGAAAAAGCCCACATGTGGAATTTAGTTCAGAAGAAAAAAACTATGAATAAATCGGGTGACACCCTTAGTCAAAATCATGATTCTTCTCATTTAGCTTCTCAAAATTTAATTTTTTATACTTTTGGGAATGAATCTAAAAAATATGTTAGAGTTGACATGATCACTAAAACAATTCAGCTTATAAAAAGAAGTAGTTTTTTATACCAAGGATCTTTGCAAACAGTTCAGAGTAAAACAATGAGACTGCAAATTCTGTTCCTCAGCTCAAGGAGATGAATATCAAAGGAATGAAGCAATGTGATATTCAAAATACAGCAACTGTTTAAATGTCATCTTTTTCTTTTGAAAATAAATCTCCTTTGGGAAATCATAATATTTTTCGGTTGGCGCTTCATCATTAATTATTTGGTTGGAAATTTTTTCTCTTCTTTCCTTTTTTTCTTCTCTTGTTCAAGATTTTTGCTATTTGTTTAAAAATTCGTCCTTTTGTTTATATATATATATATATCGCTTCAAGGTTATGCTTCAGTGATACAATATTTGCAATCATTTGATATTTTTAATACCGTCAGGAGAGTACCATATGTGCAAACGTGCACATATGGTACAATTTCTGTATAAATGAGGAAGTCATTCAAATTGAATTTTTCTCAAAACATGCATTCTAGATTTCCCTAGAACTTTGTACAAATTCAAATATATTTTGGAAAAATAGAAATTGGAATAGAATACGTAGAATAAATCGCACATATACTGATTTGCGTCTTAAAAAACGTACTTTAACTTATAGATATATAATATTATTATATTCAATAATACAATAAAAGATAACAGTCGGGGATAAAGCGAGAATAAATACAATCATCATATTTTCTAATTAGAGGAAAAGTGATAAATGTCGTTATCTCATTATATGCGTCAAGACCTGCCGTTGGGATATATTTACATTGGGTTAAAGTTACTTTCAAGGCACACAATATTTCACAATTTTTATGAAATTTTTTATAAATTACGCACGAAAAAAAAGTTGCCGTGAAACATAAATATCATCGTCTAACGTGGCACTCGTCAAGTTTTAATCACTAATAAATCGAAAGATAGTTTATTATTGTTTAATAAATTATGCAGAATTGATTTTAAATTTAGAAAAAATATCTCATTTAGATCTCAGTTTATCTCCGCCTTTTTATTCTTTTACTTTTTGACGGAACTAATTATAAGTAAAGATTAAATTTTCTAAATGACTGATATGCTTATGCGTACAAATTCTCATTTATAAATGAATATTATTTTTACCTACCTCAATAAAAATGTTTAGATATTGCGGAAAGTTACAATTCATTATATTGAATTTTCGGAAACACGTAGCCTAAAAACGAAGTTTATTAAAAACGCAGTTTATTAAAATATCCGCAAACTAAATGATTCAAAATTAAATAAATATTTGAAAAAATTGTTTCTCAAAATGTTTAAGGCGCTTGTTGTTTGTAATTTGTTCTAAAGAAATAAAATTTTCATAGTTTGCATCTCGGAAATTTTTTTAAACTTTTCTCTTTTTCAATTATAACTATAATAAAGCATTAATATATATTTCAAAATGAATTCAATTATAGCTGAAATTTTTAGATATAAACAATATTTTTTGAGCAAGAGAATTAAATAGGGGATTAATAAATACCAGTTAGTTTTTCGATAACAGTAATTTCAATTAAAAGTTATTACAAAATTATTAATTGCAGAAAGTAATTATTGATTAAAAATAAATAAGGCTACATAATTTTAAAAAATGTCAAATTTCTATTTTGAATTATTTCAAGCTGCATTCATGGTGCTCCATTCAATTTAATTAGTTAGCAGTGCTTAAGGAAATTTGAACACTTTTTCAGATTTTTGGTGTTGGCATATATTCTTAAGTACTTAATTTATGCTGGCAAATAACGAAATTGAAAATACCGAAAAATAAAACTTTTGACACTACAATTTCTGAATCTGAAAATTCTTGAATAATAAAATTACTGACAAATTTTTGGGACGACTAACAAATCTCAAAAAATTAAATTTCTGACGAAACATAATAATACAATGAAAATCTCAAATTCTAAAATTCCAGAATAATAAAATTCCCAAACAGTTTATAACATTAGCAAATCGTAAAATTCCCGAATAATAAATTCCCAGACAGAATATATTCAAATTATGAAATTACCGAACTACAATAATCAAAGATCTGCGTCAAAGAAATTTTTTATTAATATTTAAAGTATATGAAAATTATTGCTTGAATTTAAAATTAAAATAATTGTACACAAATTTTATCAATTTTTTATAGTATGTGTTATAATTTTTTAACAATTTAACAATTTAATTTAACAATTCAATTTTTGAGAAAATGTGTTGCAATTTTTAGTAATACTTTGCACATTTTCAAACAAAATTTTTCATTCCGAAATATATTCTTTTTATTAATTGTTATATTAAATTCAAAAAAATATTTTATAAATTTTTAAATATTAAAAAAATGTCCTTACGAAAAATAGTTTCTTATTATATTTTAAATAAATAACTAACGTTTAACAACAAAACGTTTCATTAAGATTTGAAAATTAATGGTTAAAAATAGTTCATTGAAATTTTTAAATATTAAATATATTAGAAAGTTCAGACTGTTCAAAGATGTTCAATATAAAATTAAATGATTAGCTATTTTTATAAAACGGTTAGCCCCGATATTGTTGATGATTTAACTCTGAGAAGTGAAAGCTTTTAAACTGTAATTGACTTTAAAATATTGATCAAAAACCGGTTTCTAGCATTTCCAGAGCACTAACCATGAGTTCTAATACCAATAATGAAAAATTATATGTACAATTATAGAATATCTAATATCATTCTTGTTGGCCTTTTCATTTTTTAATTTCTAAACTTATTTAATTTCTATTTAAAATTAAATTTTGGCTCATGTAATCCAACGGCAATACTTTCTTTATTTGGTATGTTTAAATTGTTCGGAAATAAAACAAACTTTAATTATATATTTCTTTTTTTCGCGGATTGAAGCATAGACATATAAATTTTCAATTTTGTTCAGCTTTCAAAAATCATATACAACAGGTTAACTGTATTTCTTGTATATATTAATAATTTCAGTGCCCGTAAAAATCGATATTCGATGTCCATAAAGCATAACGAATTTGAAGCGACTTTTTTTTCTTCACTTGTGAAGAAAATGTGATATTCTCAAGAACTGCTTGGAGATAGTTCAATATCGAATTTTGTGTACATTCATAATGAGAAATAGTATGGAAAACTTATTGGGTATCGACTGGTTTACCATAAACAATAAGTTGACAGCATAAGACAAAATGAATCAGGCTCCTGGTAAAACTCCCGCTCGGCAACTTGTTGTACAATATACAATTTTTGATTGATAGTAACATCCAAAAAGTTAAGTTTTGAATTATTTTCAATTAAAATAGTAAATTGTATTCTAGGGAAGAATGTATTAAAAGCGTCTAACAGTTCATCATCATTTACCTCAGAAAGGCATGCAAAAACATCATCGACGTGTCTACAGAAAATTATGTAAGCAAAAGGAAGCTTTTTTAGAACATATTTTTTCAATTTTTTCGTAACTAGGTCTTCAATTGTCTCAGATATTTTAATAAGAGAATCAGAAGCAACTTTTTTGTATGTTTCCAAAAAAGAAAGATTCAGGCATTGATGGAAGATTGAAGTCTTGAGAATGATTATAAATTAACTGCTTATTAAAATTTTTAGTTACTCGTTGCATTTTTTTATATTTTGGTATTACATTTTCTTTTTAAATTTATTAATGGTGTAAGTCAATGACCTTGAAAACCCTTGAGATTGGTGAAGAGCCACCTAATGGAATTTCCTTTATTTCTTTTGTGGTCATTGCTTCAACCTTGCCGCTGTTAATGTTTATTTTTGCCCTTTTCTGAACGTAGCCTACTATTGTATATATTCCACGAAGTGTCTTAGTACTGTCCACTATAAGCGCAATTATGTCACCATAGGATGTTGATAATACAGGTTGTAATCCAGTTGGAATGTGCATAAGGATACTGTCTTTTGCTCTCAAATAAATTGGTGCGTCGGGAGGAAAAATGCATCTTCGAATTTCAAATTTCAGATTCGGATTCTTATTCGGAATAAGCCGAATGAAACTTAGTTGGTCAAGAGTAAATCCAAGTAGACGTAAAGCAGAATCTCTGGCAGGAGAAGTCCTACACCTGATAGGAGGATTTCTGGACCCGGCAGGAGGAGTCCTGGATCTGAAAGAAACAGACCTAGACATGACAGGAGGATTTCCGAACCTGCCAGGAGGAGTCTTGGACGTATAACGAAGAGGAGGCTCGAAAGGAAGAAGAGGCATTTCAGGTGAACGCGGAGAATGATGCGTATCAGTAAAATAAGAAGTTGCGGAACGTGGAATGCCCGGAATAGGTTCTCCATTAGGTAAACACTCAAAATGTGAACTCAACTCTATAACAAGAAACAGAGGATTAAATTCTCTGTGGATATTCTTTTCCAGTATATTGTTTTCTTCTACACAGACAGGAGCCCAATATCTTTTAATCAACAAAAATCCTAGGATTATATGCAAGAGGGCAAAAGTTTATTGTGTCTTTCTCCCCGGTTCCAACCCCATACACTTTTCCAGATTGAAAAATTATTAATCTTTAACCAAACAAAAACAACTAATTGTTGATGCTGCGCTTTATCGCTATGCTATTCTTTTGCCACACATAAGTGAGCACGCCCCCCCCCCCGAACCCCGCGGTCCCAATCATCCAAAACCGCCGCGCGGCATCAGTTCTCAGAATATATAAATCAATTTTCCTGAAATTCGTATTAAATACGAATGGCCTTATTTAATTTGGAGATGACCTATGAAGAATATGCTATATATGTATCTGAACATATAGTTGCGAAGTCCATAGCAATAGGGCGTACAGCTTACAAAAATGTACTTAAAATTATAATGTATATATTATTACATGTTTACCTATATAATTGAGGATAATCGCCATTGAGAAGAAGACAGTATGAGCAATAATCATCTTCTCTAATGAAAGGAGAAAAAAAATTAATGTAATTATGAAGAATCTTATTAACAATGTAACGGACGAATGTTCTGGTTCCTTCTTATTCGATTATGTACCATATATACTTAACGTATCATTCTTATCTCAGACATTTTAGGCGTCTATCTTGTTATAATCAGATACTTTGATTTAACCAGAGTCAGATTTAATGATAAAAATGGGGTTACTAAATTCAATAAAACTGATGTCACAATTAATATAATATTTTACGATTAAGCGCTTGAGCGTCGCTTTTGCGTATAGCTTCTAAGATTTACTTAAATTTATAGATATATTATATCATTATACTCAACAATACAATTGATGATAATCCCCAAAAATAGGATGAGGTTAATTGACGTCCTATATTATTTTACATGGCTGAAAGGCAAATTTTAATAATATGCTGGTTTGTTAAATGTACTTAGGTGTACCGAAGTTATGTCAATTTTAATGAATAGGCATTTCCCGTATTTTCTAGGGTTGAAAATTCAATTGTTTTGTAAAAAATTCATTCCTTTTTCGTAAAGGATTAAACTAGTTTCTTGAAACTTCATCTGTATTTGTTCAATTGAACTGGTTTGGTTTCAAAGTCAATTCAAACCAATTTTTATGAAATTCATCTTTTTTTTGGCTAAAGATTCATCATTTTAGGTAATAAATCACCTTTTTGGTTGAAAATGGTCTTCGAATTTAATTTGGTACCCTACCTAATTTAATATAATTTAATAAAAGAATTTGTTCTCTCAATTGTTCCCATTGGATTTACATCATCTTTGGCCGCGAAACCTGTGATACAAATAGCTGAAAATATTATCTGATATGTAAACACCACTTACCTCGATAAAGAAATCCAAATAATAAGCTAAACCCTAAATACTTTTGAAATATTTCGAGGTTGTGAAATTTTTTAGACTTTAAAATTTTGTTTAATTCTTTGTGAAGAAGGTTGTTGAGATTGTTAAACCTCTTGAAATCTTCGTAAAATCTTTTAAATATTTGTAAAAGTTTTTAAAACTTTAATTTTTTCGTAAATGTTTAAAACGCACATAATGGGTACTCCCGGAATAAATTCAGATTATAATTGTTCTCATTTCGTACATACTCAAATACCGTTTTGATAAAACAGCATTTGGTATGGAATATAAATATTAAATCCCTCAAGTTTCTATTTGCGTGTAGTGAAAAAATTTTCCTAAAGTAATAGATATATTATTATAATGACCAATGTAATTCAGGATAATCTTGATTGTAAGACGAGAGAATAACCAATCCTATTTTTATTAATCTGCAAGGTAGATGCACAAAAATTTTTAGTAAATGGACGGAAAATCTAAGCAATACAATTATTCATATGAAAAAATTAAATGTACGAATTTGAGCAACAAATTACAACTATAATTTTTTTGCTTCTGTTAAGGTCCCTTTTTATTTTATTTTTTAATTCCGCTTAAAGTAACTATTAATTATATGATACACCTTCAAAAATCATTTAAAATAAATTAGTAGCTCAGGAGATATTGCGTGTAAAAAAAATTCTGATCTTACAATACAAATTCCTGTAACTTTCTTAAGTTTAAAGAAGTTAAAAAACAAGTTTAACCTTAAAGTTCACTTATCCAACAGTGAAGTTGAATAAGTTTCATAAAAACATCTATATCCCCCTACAACTTAATTTTGGGGTGAAAATATTACATTGAAAGATTATTTCGTACATAAACAAATGTAAATGATCGGGTTTTCAAATAATTTAAACTTAAGGGATTTGTTTAAGATTATCCGTTACGTAAAGACGAATCGCACCATTTGTTTCTAAGAAAAAAATTGTTCGCTGTCCCAAAAACACACATTTTTTTCTCAACCCTATTCGTTATGTGGCATAAATAAATAATTGCAGTAAACGACACAAGGTTATGCATTTAATTAATTTGCCCAACACCCGCAAGAGAAATGCGACTTCGGAGGATTGTCTCAAGTGGACGCGTTTGTCGATTTCTAAGCTGATGACGTCACAGTGGACGAAGCTACTACTATTGGGAAAATTAGTCACTTAGTCTACTGTGACGTCATCAGCTTAGAAATAGACAACTTCGTCCACTCTCGACAATCTCTTCAGCCGCAAAATATACTATTATTCAACAGGGAAGGCTGAGAAAAAGATTGTTTAACTAATGAACCCTATGTAATTTTTCCAGTAGAATCGAATTGTGCAATTAGTATTTTCGTGACGCATATTTCAAAACAATTTGATTGAACATAAACTATTATGTAATCAATGGAAAATTTATATTTATGGAAAATCATCTATCAATGAAACGTTTTCATCACAGCGTTAACTTTCCTACTATGCCAATTGGTCTGCCCAAGAAACTAAATAGGATACACAATTGTTCATAACTTTATAGTTCGTTTACATATTTTCAAATTATAACAATTCTTCATTATCTACTAATACCAATCTTCAAAATAAATTTAAATTATTTTACAGGAAAATAATCTTTCACAACAAACGCATATTTTCAGTAATATATTTAAATAAATTTCTCAAAGAAATTTACTTGTACAAACGTTCACTAAATTGATCATTTAGGATCGTTAAGTATATTCGCGTTAATTATAATTAATAGCGAGTTTATTTAAGTAATTTTCTTTAGAAAACAATTTATGTTCATTAGTTTGATAATTGTATCCCTATATTCATTTAGATATTACCGCACGCTAAATAAAACTGAAAAGTATAGACATTAAGGATCTGGAAAATTTAGTTCTGAGAACTACTAAAAAAAGCTTTAGAATCCGTCAGGAAATACGGCATGTAGAAGTTTATGAACTGTAAATTCCGGATCTTGGTCAATATACGGTATTGTAATTTTCTTCCTAAAATCTCGCACGAAAATTTCAAAATTGCACTTCTGCCGCATGGGCGCACTGCCCCACTATGGTTTTTTATTTGTTTTGTAGAGAGAGCGGCGGGGAAAGAAGGATAATTGGCGCGTCGAGAACTATTAAACATTTACTTTTTAATATAATGTCTAGTGGCATGTGAGATTCTCATCAGACTTCGGATCACAAACAATATATTTCATAGTTTTACACTTTCTTAATAAAAATCAATGCACCGGAGCGCAACTATAAGTGCAGTTTCGGAGGTTGGCTCGCACTGGCCTCGCCACTAAATCAGTCTCTGGAAACTTAAACAGTATTTAGTAAACTGGTAGCGATGCATTGCGCACACCAACTGTGCGCTGAAGAACTGCGTGGGTAAGCAGTTCTAGAAAAGACTAACTCAGTCGATCCTATATCGGCACTCTTGTACAGTTTGGCTGATTTTTGTTTACACGACTGTTTATATTATGTACTTTAAAACTCCTTATGATTGAGCGGCGGGCACCTATTGGAGTTGCATTTACTTCTTCGCGGTTCAATACTGTAACTGTACAGCTTTCCATGTTTATTTTAACGCGTTTTTTCTTGTGACCAACATATTTATAAATTCCAGCCAGAATATCATAAGTCACCAATATGGCAAACACGTCACCATCGGATGTTGATAATACAATTTGTTCTTCGGTTGGAACAGGCCCAAACTTGGAGATTCCTGTTTTAATTTTAAGTGCTTTATCGTCAGGAAAAGTGTATCTCCGAAGTTCGTATGTCCGGTGCCAAATCCAATTTGGAATAAGCCGAATAAATCTACGCTGATCAAGTCCACAGCTAAATCCGTCAGGAGAGGGAAGCCTTCTAGGTGGAGCTATAGACCTTGAAGAAGGGTGAGCCCATGCAGAAGGAGACCTGGATCTGGCACGAAGATGAGGCTCATCAGGAGCAGACTTGGACCTAGCACGAAGAGGAGGCGCGGCAGGAGGAGGGAACCTCTCACTTAAATGATTTTTTTCAGAAAAAGAAGGAGAAGGTCTTGCAAAAGCAGCACCAGGAATAGGGTCGCCAATAGGTGAATGCTCGAACTGCGAACTTAAGTCTGCAACAAAAAATAAACTATTATATTTTTTTAACTCGTCAGTACTTCTACCAGTCCTGGCTTTTAATAAATTTTAAGTATTTTGTGGGACGTTTTAAGAAATAAATTTAATTAATTTTCTTTGCAAGGAATTTCAGAACATTAAATATGATGGGATTATAATAGATTGGAAACATTTTAAAAGATATAAAAATATTTCAAAGGGTATCAAGTCATTTCAATATACTTTTAAAGCCCACTTGAAACATATCAAGAGGATTCACTGATTCTTACATTAACCCTTTGAATGTTTTTGTATTATTTAATACAATTTTAATCAGTCTATCACGCTTTTTTCGCAAGGGCCGTTTGCCATTTTGCAAGGAAGTCGGAGATTACCAAAAATTGACTATATCAGTAAATAAGATTTTTACATTCTCATCATAATGAGAAGGTATTGGTTTTGTGTGAAAAATGACTTTCGCGGATTCCATCAAATATCGACGTTTTGAGGCCCCCTGAG
>JAWWLR010013271.1:0-11382 GCA_035041075.1 Acraspis erinacei
TTTCAAATTCCATATTAGCTTTTGTGGTAGACATTTTTCTTGTTCGGTTACATGACCTCAAAAACAGCTAAAAACGCATTTTTTGCACTTTTAGGTTAGAATATCTTGAAAACCTGACGTACAGGAGCAATTTTGAGCTCGGATTCGGATTCAGCGGATGAAAATTCTTCGGAAATGTTAGGTCTGGTCTCTGGATTTTTAATTGTCAAATTCAGTCGGCCTGTGTTATTTATTTTAGAATAGCTCGAAAATTAACTTTATATTTTTTCTTAACGCATGAAATGAAGCTCAACCAAATAGACCAGTAACTCGGTCACGATTAAATAGACCATGATCAGATGCCTCAGGAAGATCAGGTGCAGGACAAAACTGGGAACAATAGCACAAACTAAAACAATGCTGACCTACTTCTTCAATTAGGTCGACATAATGAAGATGATGTCGCTTGTGGGCATTCACGAATGAAGACAAAAAACTAAAAATCTATGTTAGATTCATATTATCGGTAATAAAATTATTTGACAAGAAAACTTATTCTTTTTTGACATTTACCTGACACAAATTTCCCAAATTTCGGTGAAGAAGATTTATTATTTGTACGAAAAAACAAGGACATTCTACATCTGTCCAGAAGATTCTTTTAGTTTGAACTAAAAAAGGGGTTTCCAAAAATAAAAAAGTGTACACTTAAGTAATAATAATTATTAAAATGATTTTTATACCCTATTTAGAGAACCTGGAGGGGGTAAACTCTTGTGGCCTAGCAGCCGGTTTAGGAACTTTTACGTCAGAGGAGGCTTTGGTTGCCTCAGATGGATCACCCTCTTTTCTCCAAACTTTGTAAAGCCTGGGAAATTGTGTCTTGATTAGGTGAGACAAGGTATCCTCGTCCGACTCTGATTATCCCCCGCCGGGCAGTTTTAGAGGGGAAATGATAGCAATGTTCGTGGACTGTAAGGCGGGGTTTGACTCATTAGACCGAGGCGAAATAGAAAAAGTTATTGTGAAAAAGGTGGTCAGAGAGGGATTAATAAAGAGAGTATTGTAAATTTTAAGAAAGACAATAAGTAGGGCAAAGGTTTAATACATTATTATCAGTCTTAGAAAAAGAAATGAGGAGAAAAGGTTGGGACGGAGTTAGGATAGGGAAGGAAAAGATGTATACACTGGCGTACGTAGATGATATAGTGCTGATGGCAGAGGACGAAGAAATCAGAATAAGTAAAAGCTTTTAAATATTTGGGATATATCTTGCAAACGAATGGAGATCATATAGCTCATATAAGAGAAAGGATACAAAAAGTAGCAGAGGTGATAAAACACTAGGGAACAGCAGGGGCGGACTGGAAGACACCAGGATATATTATGAGACAAGAAACGCAAAGTGATAAATTAAGTACAAGAGCGGGAAGGAGGGCATGGAAATTAAAGACGAAGCTGAGGGAGTGTAAGGGAGAAAAGTTAGCGAGAAAGTGTGGGATGGAGGTAGAAGAGAGAAGAGGAACGTAGATAGAATTAACGAGATGGGAAAAAGAAAGGAGGGAGTTATTGAATGCTGGAGATATAGAAGTCGGGACTCGAGTAAACTGTGAAGATTTTCAAAAAAGGAGACAGAAGGACCATTGATAGAAAGATGTGGGATAATTGAAGAATCGCAATACAATAAATGATATAGGATAATAAAAAAAGGAAGGAGTACCTAATTATTTAGAAAAGGAATGGTGTGATAGAGGATAGACCAGAATAGCAAGATTTAGATTGGGAAACGAGGTAAGGCAGGGGATGTATTGAGAAAACGAAGAGAACAGAAAGTGTATAGTGTGTAAATGGGTGGAGGAAACATGGGAGCATGTATGGTAAGGTTGTACGAGAGGAATGTAAGACAAAGGAAGCTGGAAAGAGGATGTTGTAAAGAGTGTAGGGTAGGATGGATTAGGGGAAGATTGGATAAAGGAGTCAGAGGGTGCTAGAGTACCTAATGGAAAATAATGAAAGAACACACTTGAAAATAATGGCAAAAGGCAGATGCAACAAAAGCGAAAGAAAAGGGAAAGGGAATTCGCCTAGATTAGAAACGTAAAGATTCTATATAATGGTTATATAATAGCACACGTATACTAAGATGCGTTTGCGTTCTCATTCTGTCTCGTCCTAATTTGCACTATCGTAATGGTTATGGTATATCAAGCTACGAATCGCCTCTCGAAATAGGAATTAATCGGTGGTTGCTCTAAACCTTCCTGATCAGACTCTGATTCTTTTCTCCTTTCGGACCTGCTCGAAACTAGCTGATCGGAATATCTCTATGTAGAACATTCTCCAGGTAATTTCCTTGTTGTCTCTTCGTGAATATATGATCTTCGCATCTTGAATTGCCATGCCCAGAAATAATCTGGGTTCTCCAAGATACTTGGTGTCAAGGATTCATTTAAGAAAATCTTTAGTTTGATTCAACAGATTCTCATCATTGTTAGCAATCAACGCATCCTCAATGCAAAGCGCGATCTCCAAAAACTCCCGGCTCTTTCTCCAAGTAAAGATACATGGTTGATGTAGGCAGCTTTCGAATCTCTTCTGTTTAACGGTTGTTCCATTTCTTAGGACTTATTTTAAGTTCATATAAAGCTCTTTCGAGTTTACACACTTTTACTCTATGAGACTCTTCGTCAACTTCAATTCCATCTGCAAGTTCCATATACATATTTTCACTTACAACACCATTGAGAAAAGCAGTGTTGATGCCTGTCTTGAAAAATGTGCGTGTGCTTGCTGAAAGTCATACACACTCCTGTCCTTTAATCTTTGAATCACGACTCTTGCTTTGAATTTAGTGGAACCGTCGGTGTTTCTTTTTCTTTTAAAAACGCATTTGGAACCAATGATGGTGGCTGGACTTCTGTCTGCCACAGCCTTGACACTCTCTTGCTAACCACAGCCATGAGACATTGATTTAAATGAGAATCCAGATTCAAAAACTTTAATCTGTGAATCTTCTTACCCACTTTTCCGTTTTCGTATCTACCTGAACGTGTTTGCTTTTAAGCGTAGTTAAAGGTCTTCGTTGCTCACTCGCAGCCTCTGTTATGTAATTTTGTTTTGAAGCTCTGTCCCGTTTTCTGTTCAAGACATTTGACTCTTTTGTGATTTCTTGATTAATTTTTTATCTTTCACATTATTTCCTCGTTTTCTTGTTCTCGTGATCGGTTCTTAGAATAATACACATTTTTGTAAACTAATCTTTCATTGAATTTTACCTTTCGTGATTCGATTAGACAATTAGAGCTCAGATGCCAGAGCATGTACTCTGTTTTTTTGTACCCAACATGTACCAAATTAAAAGCCCTTACGCTGAATTTGCTGGCAGGCTTTGGTATAGCCGCGTACACGATGCGACCAACTCTTTTTATTTGTTCAAGGTGACGATTGCCTTCAGGTTGGAATCTTTTCAAGGGGGTCTAAAAATTGACAGATTTGTGAAGGGTCATGTTGTATACATGGATAGCTGCCTCTACGTTAAACTCGCACATGGTACTAGATAGCCCTGAATATAGCACCATAGAGCAAACCTTCTTTTAAAAATTCTGATTGATTCTTGCCGCAACTCCATGAAGCGCTGGAGTGTACGAAGGAGGCAAATTAGCCTCTATTCCCTGGGATTCCATGACTCTTACGAGATCTCCACCTACGAATTCAGTGCACATGTCGGATCTTATTTAACACACTTTTCGTTCGTATCCTAGCAAGGTTCGAGGGAAAAATAGACACTGCACTAAAGAATTTTCAGATTCATATATACACAGACCTCTTCCTGCGTGGATACGAAGTAGGCTTTACAATCCTCATCGTATCACAGTGAATGATTTGCAGTGATGTCACTGCCCTTTTCTTCTGATTTTTGAAAGGTAAGTTGCCCATCTTGGAGATTATAGAAATGTCGCATTCCAAAATGGATTCATTGAAATTACCTTTTTTTTAGTTGACCTTCAGTTCATTCAAATCTTTTTAGCTAACCCAGAGAGGCATGGCCCAGTCTCAGGTACCACAATATCCCTTCATGACCGTTTTTAAAGGACTCTGTTTTTTTTTCAAATGGATCTAGCTTGTCCAGTTCTTTCATTTTATCCAATTATTTTTTGGAATCTAATTGAATAGGAATTTTAGTATTGAATCCTGAGGTTCACTGATTAAAACGAAATAAGAGTTCTCTTTTGTTAAGCGGAATTAGAGAATTTCAGAAAATTAACGTCGATTGCGTTCAATCCTAAGAACACTGCACCTAAAAACAATTATAAAAACTTGAGGAGCCTGGCTCATCCACAAGCGAAAAATTGGACAATGTGGGGCAGGTAGTAGAAGCAATTGGCTTCTTGCAAATCCTACCAGAGGAATCAACGACTTCAGCCGAAACCATTTGAATCGAATTCATCAAGCATGAAGGATTTCCGACTGAAGGATTAGGCTTAGTAAGTAATGATTTGTTAGATTAAGGAATTTTGTTAAGTAGTGGCAGACTATATCATACAGCCCAAAAATCTTCTCTTGGCTAGGAGGTATATAATCCCTTTTCTGTCAACACCTATTTAAAAGTTTGTTAAATGTATGGTCTTTTTTACTACATCAAGGATGCGAAATATTTTTCGAAATTTCTTAAGTTACAGAAAAGGGCATCATACATGAATGCAAAAGATTCATTTTGAATCTTAAAGCATTGTATAAATTTATTTTCACTGATCAGTTCAAACTTGAGGACCATACTACAGCAATACAATTAATAAGTAGGGACTGGTTTTTGGTAAACTTAGACTTAAAGGATGCTTTCCATTCAATGGCCTGCTGTCTCTCTTGTGAGAAAATCGGGGTTTTGTCCATTAATTATCTGGACAATTTTTTAAAATTATTTATAAATATTTTGATTGTTCAAAAAATGTAATTGCGACCACAAATACATTGTAGAAAAATCTTTTTGTTATTAACGAGGAAAAAAGACAGACAGTTCTAAGTAACATCCGCAAATTTTTAGGTTTAATTTTCAATTCATCACGAATGGGTTTATAACTTCCTCAATTCAAGATACTTTCTATCCTCAATCTGGTGAAAAATATTCAAAAAATTATCGCAATTCAAGATTCGAGAATTGGCCCGATTTATTTGTTCTGAAATAACCTTTTGTTCTGCTCTATCTTATAGTTACCTTTATTCCAAATATTTCGAGTGGCTAATAAACAAAGCATTAACATAAAATTATTATAATTATGGTAAGAACAAGAGAACAATAACATTTTTGAACTTTGAGATTGTTGATCTTAATCATAGAAAATAATTATGTTCTTAATATATTGCAACCACAATATAATCTGTAATCTTTATTGAATTTTTAATGAAATAAGAACAATTAAATTACGGTATTTATTTATTAAATTGAAATAATTATGAAAGATTTTAGTTGATTACATTCATTCAAGATCCCTCTGAAATTTTAAAATGGCTTATGTGCTATTGAAATCCAATAATTTTTAGTTTTGAAGATTTCAAAATGTGTAAAAAAGAATATGGAAGACTGAGAATTTTTTTATTGTATTTTTTACTATTCAGGAATTAAAAAAATATTAGGCAGACTAAACTTTTCAAGTTTTTAAAAGAACGTAAAAATGTTGTTAATATTAATTGAAAAATTCTAAACGATTGCTTTGCAATTAATTCTAAGAGAAAACGGAAGAATGTTACAAAGCATTTTTTTGAAACGATTCAAAAATAATTTAAAGTTGTAAGGATTCTTAAAGAGTTATGTAAGCTTTCACGAAAATGAGAAAAATATTGCAGCAAGCCTAACTTTATTTTAAGATAATATACGAAAAGATTTTCAAACATATCAAAAGATTTCTAAATTTTTCAATGAAGAATCTTATAGATTTGAGGGCAATTTTTTGTTTTTGCACAATTTAAATAAAAAACCAGGAAAAATTTGATGAATTTTTAAAGAATAAAAGGTTTAGATGGTCTGAAAATATTTTAAAAGTTTTTTCTAAAGATTAGTGCAAAAATTGTAATTGATTATTCTTTTGAAAATAAAATTTTGGAAATATTTTAAATGAAAGGACTCCTTAAAATTTCAAAAGATAGCGAAGAAGACTTTAAAGCAAAATGTTTTAATTTGGAGAGATAAAAAACCAAAGAAAAATTCAGTAAATTTAAGAAATATTTATAAAGCTTGAAGAGATTTAAAAAGAATAAAAAAATTTACAAGATTTTTCAAAATCGTGAGAAAACTTTAAGCTAAATAAATATAATTTTGGGAATTTAAGGCTTCTAAAAGTCTTCAACATCTTTAAATAATACTCGAATTTTTCTTAACAATCTATAAAATCCTATAAACCTAAAAAAGTTTGTAAGATTTTTAAAAGCTGTAATTTCTCTTTGAGACTTTTTTTCATAGTTTTCTTCGTTTGATCATTCTAATACTATCTCAATCATAATTTTTTTTTAATACCATTTTTATGATTAAAACCAAAACGATGTGACCTATCAAAAAGTGATTCATAACCAATTTGTACGCATCCTATCATGAAGTGATTATTACCGAATTTCTGGATTTTTGTTGGTATCAAAATTTTTTTTAATTCATCTATTTTCGTATTCTGCACAGTTGGACAAAAAAAATGGAATTTTTTATTTTTCATTATTTTTTGGGGAATCAATATTTTAAATTTCGTTTTATCAAGGAAATCCAAAAAGATGTTATGATAATCTTGAAGCTATTTGGCTTTTTGAGCATAATGAACGGCCGTAAACAAAAATTTTAAATATATAAAAAAATGGTCCAAAAAATTTTGAAAATGCTCTAAATTTTTGAGTTATTATCCAAAATGGCTGGTTAAAGTAGTCGCCCTTTATTTAGGACCTAAAAAATATCTGCCGAAGATCGATCTGATCATTTCATTCTTTCCAGAATTATCGTGTTTACGGGCAGACGGCCGGACGGACAGGCGGACAGTCAGGCGGCATAGTAAAAACTTTATTTTCCGATTCAGGTGGTCACGAAACTTGGAGATCCGTTGAAAAACTGTGGTGTGAAATTTATGACAATTCTAATACTATTTTTTTCCAGGAAATTCGCAGAATTCGCAAAATTCATTAAATAAACGGAATTCGCGAAGTTTACAAATCTCAAGGAATTCATGCTTTTCAGGATATTCAAGAAAATCATGAAATTCCCGAAATTCAAGGAATTCCCGAAATTCAAGGAATTCCCGAAATTCAAGCAAATCCCGAAATTCAAGCAATTCCCGAAATGCAAGAAATTTCCGAAATTCAAGGATTCCCGAAATTCATGGAATTCACGGAAATCAAGAAATACCAGGAATTTAAAGGATTTAAACAAGTCTAGAAATACGCGGTATTCACGGAATTTAAGAAATTCAAGAAAATCAAGAAATGAATGGCATTCAAGGAATTCACGAAATGCAAAGAATGCAAATAATTCCATAAATTCGTTGAATTCATTGAGATCTTTAAATTCCTTCGATTCTGTAAATTCATTGAATTCCTTAAATTTATTGAGTTCCTTAAATTCACTGAATTCCTTCAATTCATTGTATTCCTTTAATTTCGTTTATTCCATCAATTCCGCGAATTCCATGAATTCTGTGAATTTTTTTGAATGCTTTGAATTTCGTGAATTCTGTGAATTTTTTTGAATGCTTTGAATTTCGTGAATTCTGTGAATTCCTTGAATTCCGTGAATTCCCTTAATATCTTGAATTGCTTGAATTTGTGAATTACTTGAATTCCATTAAATGCTTGATTTCGATGAACCGCTTAAAATCCGTGAATTCCTTTGATCCCGTGAATTCCACGAATTCTATGGATTCCGTGAATGGCTTGAATTCCGCAAATTGCATGAATCACGAGAATTTCTTGAATTCTGTGTATTTTTTGAATTCCAGGAATTCGTAGAATGCGTGGAATTCCATGAATTCTGTGAATTCCATGAATTTTGAAAATTAATACAGTTACTTAAATTCCTTGAATTCTGTGAATTCCATGAATTTCTTTAATTTCGTAAATTCGTTGAATTCCTTAAATTTTTTTAATTCTGTGAATCCAAAATATTTTTAAACAATATATTAATCCGGAGAGTAATAAGCAATTGTTAAATTTTCAAGCCAGAAAGGTGAGCTTTTAACAAAAAAATTGAATATTTAATTAAGAAAGGCGATGTTTCATAAAAATACATGAATTTGCAACAAGATAGTTGAATTTTCATTAGTAAAAAGATAAATTTTTCACTGAATGTGGAACAGTTAAATTTTTTAGATGAAAAATTATTTTTTAACTAAAAGAGAAAAATATAATTTGTACGACAGCAGTCTCAATTTTCAAATAAAAATGTTTTATTTTTAATCAGAGTTGAATTTTACATTTAAAAAAATTTCAAGAAAAAGAAGTTTTAATTCTTCTATGTTGAATCAGTGGATTGTAATATCTTTAAATAAAATTATAAATGTTACCTAATCACATTCCTTGATTAAACTTTAAACGTTTTTTTTTTTTTGAAAATTGGCCAATTATAAACTATCCGAATTTGAGAATTCTCGAATTGTAAAATTACAGAATTTCAACCATTACGATTTTTTTATAAATATGTTTTATAGATTACAAATACAATAATGCATTTTTTTAATTATTTGCAATGTTCAAAATTTCTAAAATTATTATTGGAATCTAAATTAACAATAAATTTAATAAAATATTCGGATAAGATTGAAATATTTTATTTAAAATTATTGTTTTAAATTCTAAGAATACTTTTCGAAAATTTAAAAATGAAGAATAATTTTTTAAAAATTTCATTATTGTGTTTGTAATAAATCAAAAATATTTATAAAAGTGCAATTGTTTCAATTCGGGTTTTTTTATAATTCGGCAATTTTCTCTCCGGAATTTTCCAAATCGTTAAAATTATTAAATGCAGGGCATAATAATTTTCGGGAATTTTCCAATTCGTTAACATGATAAGCTGTCGTGAATTTTATTTTTAGGCAATTTTCCAATTCGGTAATTTTATTTTTCGGTAATTTTATTTTTCGCGAATTTAAATGTTCGGGTATTTTCCAATTCATTTTTATTATAAGAAAAAAGAATTTTGTTAAATTTTCTATTTTCCCATTCCATTAGAAAATCTGTACATTTTGAAATAGGTAAACACAGCTGCACAAGTAAATCTGTTTACTATTTATATACTTTTTTTATTTCACACTCACAAATAAGGTCTTGACACCATTAACATCCATCTTCGCTTTTCTCATCTGATTAAAAAAAGCGATTTAATAATCAATTTTTGATAAGCCAAATTTCCAGTTTTCCTGCCTCATATTTAAAAAATTTTAAAAATATGCTTTAATGTTTATTTAAAATATTATTTTTTATTCTCTAAATTGTTAGAATGCATCTTTCTATTTTTAAAATCTTATCTCTTCTTTTAGAAAACTCGTCTTTTTTGTCGGAAAATGCTAAACTCTGGTTAAAAATAATTCTTCTTTCTTGGCAATTCACTTTTTTGCATTATTGGCTCAAAAATTCAACAATTTGGTACACAAATAAATCCTCTTTAAAAAATTAACTTTTTGGAAGAAAACTCACTAATTTTGTAGAAATTGCCTTTTTTCTAATCGGATAAAAGTTTCAAGTATTTCATATTAAGTTAAAAATTCATATTTTTCAATTGACACTTCTATTAATTGGTTAAAAATTCATTATATTTTATTACAAAATTTTCTTTTTCTTATAAAAGCTTTGCTAGAAATGAAACTGTGTAGTTAGAAATTTATTAATTTTGTTGAAAAATCTTCTATTTATTAGAAAATAAATGAAATATTTGAGGATAGAAGCAATGTTTTTAATATTATTTTGTATTAGGATATTTGTTTGTTTCAGCTAAAAAATTCATCATTCAGTTATAAAACTCAGCTATTTTTGTAAAATTAATTTTTTTAGTTGAAATTTCCTCAATTAAGTTAGCCATTCATTTAGTTGGTTTAAATTAGATTTTTTGCTCTTTAGCTGAACATTAATTTTTTCTAAATAAAAATTTTATTTATTTGATAAAGTTTATTATTAATCTTCTTCAGTTTAAAATTCTAGTATTTGGTTGAAAATTTATTTATTTTGTGAAAATTCTTTTGTTTTTTCTACATTTTTTTTTTAATCTAAAGGCTTTGTAGAAGATTGGCCTTTTCAGCTGAAAGCATCATCATCATTTTATTATTAAATTTATCTAATTTTTGTAAAATTAATTTCTTAAGTTGAAATTTTATCAATTGAGTTATAAAATAATCAATTTACTTGAAATTAGTTTTTTTCTGTTTGCCTCGAAATTATTTATTTGTAACTAAAGATTGAATTATTTTAAGTTTAAGAAATAATTTATTTATTTATTTTTTGGTTTAAAATGCAACTAGTTGGTTAACATATAATGCGTTTTCTTGAAAAATCGTATTTTCTGGTATAAAATCAATTACACTTGGTTAGAAATGTAAATAATTATTTTAAAATTTATTTATTTTTTTGGAAATTCCTCGTATCTGATACAAAATCAATCACATGGTTAAGGATTTATTTACGTTGTGAAAATTCGTCTTTTTTGTTGAAAATTCACACAATTTGTAAACATTAATTTTTTTATCTTGCAAATCTAACAATTTTCTTTAATTATTTTTTTCTTTTTGGTATGAAAATCTATCCCTTTTTTTTTAAATGTTCCTTTTTTTGTTCAACATATTTGGTAAAAACCTAAAGGCTTAGTAGAATAATTGCCTTTTCAGCTAAAAAAAATCATCATTTTACTATCATGTTTAATTAATTTTTGTAAAATTAGTTTCTTGAGTTGAAATTTCCTTAATTGAGTTACCAAATAATTCCTTTTCTTGAAACTATTTTTTTCCTGTTACCTGAAAATATTTTGTTTGTAAGTAAAAATTCGATTATTTTATATTTAATACATAATTTATTAATTCATTTTTTTGGTTGAAAATGAAACTATTTTGTTAAAAATTAATGCACTTTTTTGAAAAATCATATTTTGTCGTATGAAATAAATTACTCTTGTTTATAAACGTAAATACTTATTTGAAAATGTATTTATTGTTTGCAAATTCGTCGTATCTGCTACAAAATCAATCAGACCGTTAAGGATTTATTTATTTAGTGAAAATTCGTATTTTTTTATGAAAATTCAACTAGTCCTTAAAAATTAATTTTTTTGCTTGAAAATCTAACAATTTGTTTGAAACATTTTTTTCTTTTTGGTTTGAAAATCTATTTCTTTTTGTAAAAACGACCCGTCTCTTGGCTCAACATGCTTGGCGAAAATCTAAAAGTTTTATC
>JAWWLR010013294.1:0-11380 GCA_035041075.1 Acraspis erinacei
ACTGATTTTTACCTCTTTTAACTAAAAGTTATTTGCAGATGGGATTTTGTTTTTTATTACAGTTGTTTGGCATCCTAAAAACAATTTAAGACCAAATTTACAATAATTCATCAGATCATTTTTGAAAAAATCATCATAATTTATAATAATATTCCGAGTACTACGAATAGTCGAACATAGAATTTTAAAATCTAAAAAGAAATGTTCTCAAAAATTTGGAAAATTCTGTTGTTGTTTTTTAAAAATTGTGCTATGGGTCATGCAAGAGCCTTCAATGAGCCCTCAATTCCTGTGAAAGGAAAACGTTGATATAAAGAATATTCCTACCGCGGTACTGCTAACTTTACGCAAAGGTGACAATAGCATGCATTTTGTTTTTGAAAAAATGCAGAGCTCCAAATTTGGCTTTTGGTTATTATTATTATTACACCATTAAGCTGTTTCCCTTTCGGTTTAGGCGCGAATCACTCGATGGGGAAGGGAGTTTTGTGGGGAACGGTTTATAGAATTTTTACATTGATCCAGAATTCTCGTGTTATTTATTTAAATAACACGTTCATTCCGCCTCCCAAGTTGCTTTACCTATGCTTTCTATTATCTTATTTTGGAAATCTATTCGCAAATCCGGTTTCTGTAGGTTCTCAGTTTTTATTCGCGTTTGTTTTGTTTTCTTGGTTCTCTTTTTTCTCCACCCACGACCTAAGTTAATTTTGGAGATCAGAAGGTAAAGATCAGTATTACATTCAAAACCCGTCAAGACCCCTGCCACTTTGAATAGTTCTCTTAGTCTTTCATCTGCAACAACAAAGTCAATTATACTGTGGCTATTTCCTTTAGACCAGGTATACATGTGGATAATTTTATGCCTAAACCAGGTGTTTGTAACAAACAGGCCCCTTTCTAATCATAAGCCAACTAATTTATCTGCGTTATAATTTGTTCTTGGATCCACAAAATTATCTAGTACTCTTTCTGCATCCTGATTTTGAATGCCCACGCATCCATTCATATCTCCTAGCAGAATTATTCTTTGACCCTGATCGCAAATATTTATTGTGTCATTTAAGAAATAACGGCCGTTATCGTCTCCGCCAAACATTTAGCCCAGGAAGCATTCATTTTAAATGTAGTTGATGTTGCCTGGACAAACAAACTTTTGAATCTCGGTAAAGTGCAGTCTCACGTACACTTAGGAATTGGTGTATACCAATAAACACAGCTACTGTGATGTGACAGCTATTATTACAGCGGCAGCGTCGCAACTCACAGACACCTCCAGCTGATTCCTGCGTGATTCAATATTCTTGTTCCGCTCTGTGAGAGTGAAACGACGTTGCCGTATTTCATCACCCCAAAATCTTCCATCTTGAAAATCGACGTGTTTTTTCTTATTTTCAAAATCTCAACTATAAACGGTAGTAATTGGTGGAAAATTTGTGCTGAGAAGATTCAGGATATGCTCAAATATACATTACTTAACCTTACAAAGAGTTTACATTTCGTTGTATGCTTTTTTCCTCACAGAAAAGCGTTCAGAACCGAGGGGCTCGTCACTCAGAAATCAGTAAATCAGACTAACAATAACTGTCACCGGAACAACGAAGACTTCTTAGAGACCACCCTCGGACTAACTGCAGATTGCTTGCGACTTCCCACGAGGCTCCCTCGAAAAGTATATCGTGCGCATGATCCAAAGATCTTTCGAGTGTTTCCGTGAGAGTTACGAATTTTCCCGACAAGGATTTCGCCGAATCGGCCGGCTGGAGCGAGAGTTCTCGTGACGCACTGAGACTTACTGTGAGACTAACTGGGACTAACTGGGGCTAACTGGGACTAACCAAGGAACTCTTCAATAGAATTCAGAGATTCCTACTGACCGCCAAGGGTCTGCCGTAAGTCCGGGAGTCACCTGAAATCTCAGTCAACAGCCCCTCGAAATTTCTTATTGCCTAAAAAATAATTATAATTGTTTTCATTTTTTCTTTTACTGTAGAAACTGTCCTAGCTGCCCTATATTATAATGACATTCAACCACTCAGTAATGCGCATCTGGCTCAGCACCTCCACTGGCAACAGAAGGTTATCCTGGGTTACCGATGGAACCATCACTATCCAGACCCACATGTGTGACCAGGCTAACCAAATAGTCCATCAGGACCATAAATCTTTTACCTAGTAGATCTATTTAAAAAACAATATAAATGTAGAAAAATACCTAATTTTTCTAAATAGTAACTAAAATGAATTCATCCTGTGGAATATGGTACTCCCACGTGTACCGAGAAGTCTATCACGCAACCAATAGATAAAATT
The DNA here is from genome assembly GCA_035041075.1 of Acraspis erinacei. NCBI lineage: Eukaryota > Metazoa > Arthropoda > Insecta > Hymenoptera > Cynipidae > Acraspis > Acraspis erinacei. The sequence continues at coordinate 2,314 of JAWWLR010013294.1, forward strand.
CTAAGTAAATATAAATGTGCAGTACATATGTAATATTCCTAAATAAAAACTCAATAGCAACAGAATTTAATTTATGATTTGATTCCGAACGAATTTTAGAGCAAACACCAAAAAATACATTTTTTGGATAACTGCAGAATATCCTCTCCTTTTTCTCTACCATCCTCTTTAAGGAAGTTTCGGATTTATTTAATAACCATTCTTTTTGTTTTGCTTTTAAGTAAATTAACTATTATACTTAAGCCCCGTTCTCAATGATTACATTCATAATACTAATTTGCTCCACAAGTAGTTTCACATATTTCAGAGTAATAGAAAGAAAAACCTTCCTGACTTCTGTGTCTTGTGTCTTACGTTTCACGTTTATAAAATTTTGTGGATCAACCGTGTTCACGTCTTCGAGAGAGAGAGGACATCAAATGCGCTACAGCGCACCAGTAAAAATGCAATCACGCCTAATTTCAAGTAAGATAACGAAATCGTGCAGTAAGGATGTGGGAGCTGCTGAAATGCTTCGCGTAACTCTAGACTTAATTAATATTTATAATCCTGTTTGTATCATCATAAAATTCAATTGCGCTCGATTGTATGTACTGATGACAGGAGCAGATAAGGGAGTGGGGGGGGCGGAGGGATGACACGCTTTATGTATCTGAGTTTCGTATTAATCTTTTTCAATCCTGTTTGGCTTATTTCGAAGGAATTCAAATGCGCTGCATGGCAACCCTGAAAATTTCAATAGCCTTCAATTTTAAGTACTTTCAAGTGCTTGCGCGCTTTTATTGTCAGTACTTGAAATTGAGCGCAATTCCATTTTATGGTGGTACAATGCAGCGCACTTAAAGTCATTCGGAATAAGCCAAAGAGGATTAAAAAATAATAATTAGTACACTCTAGATATTAGCACACTCTAGATATTAGTACTTGAAACTGATTTTAATTGAATTTTTTAGTAATCAAATGCAGCATATTTAAAATCCTTCTGAATAAGACAATTTAAATTTCGATTGCGCATAAAATAATTCAAAATTCCATTTTGCGGCCAAACTATGCAAGCTAAGAAATAAATGAATAAACGAACATTTTGCACGTAAAAATGACCTAATTTTTTTAATAATAACATTTTATTTGACACGTGTTTTTTGCTTCATTGGTCAAAAACAATATTAAAAATAAGGAAATTAAATTTTTGAGAAACGACAAGGCAGGAAGAAAATAGATTGACCAAATTTGTCCATCCGAAAAATAGTGACAATTTTGTGATGAATCCTTTTTTGATAGGCTGCAAAGTTTTTTATTTTATTCGTAAAAAACAACTTGAAAAATAAAGAAATTAAATTTTGCTATTCTATCCTTTATGCATGCTTCTATTTACGGAAGTAACAAACCAGCAAGATTGTGTTTAGTGATATAATATTTTTTGAGAGCATCTTCTATGTTGTTTAGATCTTGTACCTGACATTGATAAAATTTTATTTCACAACATGAAAACTTGACTAATTATTACTTTCGTAAATGAAATTAAATATAGTATATGTTTTTTTGTGTGTTTGTGGATTATTTATTTTACATATTTTAGGCATTTTAAAGTTTTGAGAAAAAAATGTTTTCTTCCAACCCTTATGAATTTCGGTCTAATTAAGATATTTATGTAATAAGTAATTTTAGAAAAAACGACATACTTTGTGTCCTATGAGGATCAACAGATTTTTGTGAAAATGTGAATTTTTGTTCTAAAACTGAATTTTGGCATTTTTTACATTCTCATCAGAGAAGGTGTTAGATTTGTTGCAAACACCTAAAAAAAGAATCCAACTACAAAATTTGGACCAAAAGGAACAGAGAAAAAATTCTTCTATGGTAATATTAAAAAAAATTAATATCAGTTCATGTTATATATTTTCATAGAAGTCCTTTTTTCTCCAGTTGTCAAGCACATTAAAATTGTTTATTTTTAATTTTACACAGCAAATTCTCCATATCCCTAACATAATTTGATGTTTGCGTACAAACAGTAATACTGCCTTTATCTACACCCATGTAAACTATATCAGGTTTCTTTATCAGAAATTTACAAACCGAGGGTCCTTATCTCCTTCTTCAAAGATCCTATGTAAATTTAAATTTTCCACATTAATACTAGACTGCTGATGAATAAAAATGGAAAATTTATCTAAGTTTAAAGAATAAATTTGAGTTTTTTTTAAACAACGCCAAACATTCAAATAAGCATAACTACGTAAAAAAATTGGTTTGCAACTCGCAAAAATACGTATCGCCTAATTTCCTTTAAAAAAAATATTTCGTCCCCAAAAAATTCTGCAATTTCAAATGTAGAACCTGCCTGATTTGGAATGGATTTGATCTTCAAAAATTTTGATTAAGGAGAATCTGGTGTTTTAAAATATTAATAAGTTCATCTTGTAAACATACCTCTAATTCACCTCTAATCCTAGAAATTTTTGACTTCAACAAATTTACTTGATTTGAAGCATCGTTGGTAAATAAATTGATTGGGAGAGTTTAAAATTGTTTAATGTATGTTCTAATTTTCTATTGCAAAAATTACCGTGAAAGGAACAATCTCGAAATTTTTTATTCAGGAAAAATATTTTTTTAGGTACAAAATAATTTATTCTACATTCAATTAAAAAAGATTTTTCAACAATATTGCCTTTTAATTTTTGATTGACATTACACCATCATTTAACATTTCTGAGCACGTCACGGCCATTTGTAACTCTTATCTGATTGAAAAACATAATATTGTAGAAATGATCTCCAATCCATGTCTGCTAAATTGAAATTTAAGACATTGAAATTAGATTGAAATCCAAATAAAAAATCCTACTTATCTTTCAATAATCGAATTGATGCAAACTCCTGAACAAACTAGGATCCAGCGACCAAATTTGCACCACAATGAACCAAGAAAAAATTTTCCTATTGTAATCTAAAAAAAATGTTAAAGAATATTTCAGACCAAAATAAAAAGGAGAAAAGAAAAATGTGAAGGCAAATGATGTTAATTTTTTGAAGTCAGAAATTTCCAAACTTATAAGTGAACTATAAATATTTTTACAACAATGATGAAATTATTAATCTTTTAAAAAGAGTCTTTGAAAAAGGAGGTAAGGGTCCTTGGTTGGTAATTTTAACAGATATTCAAATTCCTGTTTCAATTACAGATATTCTCAGAATAGGTCAAGGTTTCAGTAAGCGTGCGATAGGAAGTAAGTCGAAACAAATGATGGAAATAGCAAAAAATGTTAAATCAAATATATACTAAATTCCGATTTTATATCAGCAGGATTTCCGAAACCAGATTTTACACTTGTCAAAAAGCTTTGTTGATCAAATTTTTCTGAATACTAGTAATATTGATCGTAAAATTCATAAGGTTTTGATGACGACGAAAGAATTTCTTAGAAAAAACACTTTTAGAGTTTGCGTGTGTGCTGATAAGGGCAGTATTACTGTTTTTATGAGAAATTCATATTATGTTAGGGATATAGAGAATTTTCTTTGTGATCCTGATAATTTAAAATTATTACACGAAGATACATGAAAATAATTAAAAAGAGACACTTTTGAGAATCTTGACAATTGGAGAAAGTAAGGACTTTTGGGAAAAGATATAAAATGGACTGATATTAATACGGAAGACACAGTTCTTGTCAGATGTTATGGTTTGAGAAAGATTTAAAGAGATGGTTATCCCTTAAGAATTGTTATTTCAACTATTAATCATTTCAATTTGATACTCAAAGACTCTATCTCAACTTCAAAACACAATATTAAAAATATGTGGCACACGATTATGCCAAAAAGATTTTATCTAAGGGATAGTTCTTATCATGAACTCAACTTATTTTAAATTTAATGGATCATTTTATAGCCAGAAGTTTAGAACTCGCATAGGTTCAATCATTTCTCCGATTTTTAGCAGAAATAGTTAAGGAAGATTTTAACAGTTTTCATCCAAGGAAAAGTACATATTCAGGTAGAATTTTAAATTTCGTTTCTGCTTATCTTTTTGAAAAAAAATTGCAGTAAATAAAAACTTAGTTGAAAGAGCTCTAGGTTTGTCGCATTTTTCATTTCAGGCAGAAAATATGAATATTGTTCGGAATATCGTTTTTCTAAATCATTGCCCACAAAAGTTAATTGGTAAACATATTGCAAATAGAATTCAACAAATTAAAAACAAACAAAGTAATATTTTGTCCGCAGATAATCACAAAGTGTTAAAAGTATATATTATACATTCAGCACTTTTGTTCTTCCCTTGTTTGGTCAAATTTCTAAAACTATTGTACTTATGTTGAAAAAGTTGTAAGTTCATACTATTTTCCGTATACCATTTAAAATTATTTGAATGATAAATTTTTTCAAAGATTCCTTAGATAATTTTTAAAAAGGTTGTGTTGTTTAAAAGATCACTTGCACGATCTGTAAGATGAATTACGTGGGACAGACTGACAGACTTTTTCATACTGGGATAGAGGAACTCTCCTAAAAGTAAAATTTTGGAGTTATCCTTTGGCCTTGTATGGGACAAAGGCAGAAGTTGCATTAAAAAGTTTAATAACCATTACAAGTTTAATATACATTGTAATTTTAATTCTTTAAAAAAAATCTTTTACTGATTATGAGTATAAAAAAACTAGAGTGGAACAATTAAGAAAATATTTTCTGACGATTCTAAAATATTTCAAAGGTTAAGAATATTTTTAGTTGGCTTCATATCTTCCTAATTGTCTTTTCATCTGATTCAAATTATTCCTAAAAAAAGCAAATTCTTCAAGATTTTTTGTTTTTCACATTTTTAGATAAATTAAAAAAATTGTTGAACCTTTCCTAAATTTTCTTAACAAATTCATTTAAAAAAAGAATATTTAAAATCTTCACCTCTTGAATCCGAAAATCAAATTTCCACGATGTGTTCTAACTGTCTGTCCGGCCGTCCGCCCGTCCGTAAACACGATAACTCTCGAAAAAATTAACTGATTCAATCGAGCTTTGGCGTACTTTTAAATGTACTATAAGAAAGGACGACTTTGTTAATTAACGATTTTGGACAAAACGTGAAAAAGTTGAGCAATGAAAAAATTGTTTAGAATTTTTTTTTATTTTTGAATTTTTATTTACGGTTATTCATAGAACTCAGAAAGAAAAACAATTGATCCTAATAACTTTTTTCGATCAAAAGGAAAGTATCCGAGTTATAGAATTTATAAGATTTAAAAAATCAAAATGTTTTGGATTTTTTCAAAAATTGAAAATTCAAATTTTGAAGAAGAATCTCTTATTCATAGGATGCATACTTTTTGTTTTAGTCGTTAAAAATAACAGTGAAAATAGAAAATCAAACAATAGATTTGTGGAAGGACGACACAAGTTACGAAAAAATGACTTAAGACAATTTTTTACCCGAAAAATAGTTTTAAATTTGTTATCCAGCTCTGTTTGATAGGATGCGTAGTTTTGGTTTTAATAATAAAAGTGACATTAAAAATGAAGATGAAAAAAGGGATGAAAAACGACCAAAGGTAGAAAAACAAATTGATAGAAAGAAGTTGTTTACCTAAAAAAGAGATAGAAATTTATAATTATTTTTAAGATTATTCATTATATTTGAATGAGAAAACTTTGGAATTGTTCGAAATTTGACGCCAGAAGATTCAAACTTTGAGCAAACTTTGAACGACGCAAAATACGAAAAAAGTATAATAGAAATGATAGCGTTTGAAAAAACTTACGAAATTTCTTTTAAAGATTTTTTAATAGGACTTGTCATTTTTTTATCGAAAGTGTTATGCAGAAAACCGAAATTTCCAATATTACAGGAAAAAAGGATGTAGTTTTTTATTTATTTTCAGATGGTTCAAAAAAACGTACATTTAGAAATGTCTCTCCTCAAATCATTATTCATTTAATTTTCGTCGAGAATTATTCTCAGTGAACTATTTTGCTCGAAATCAATTATTTCGTTGAAGATTCATTACTTTAACCAAAACTTCTTTTCTTTCAGTGAAAAGTTAAATATTAGGTTTAAAATGCGCTCTTTTATGGTAGAAAATTAATCAAATTTAATCAAATTAATCGAATTTGTCTGTTTTTGTCTGATTTTGTTAGAAAATTATTTTTTGTTCAAGGTTTCTCATTTTATTCCAAACTTTCTCTTCTTGGCTGACAATATAAGTCTTTAAATAAAAATTAATTTCTTGTTATTATTTGAGAATTAGCGTCTTTAACTGCAAATGTAACTTTTTAAATTTTGGTTGAAACTTAATATTTTTATTTTAAATTTTGTCTTTTCTAGTTTAAGCTTTAGCTATTCTCTTAAAAATTAGTATTTTTTTTATTGAATTTTACTATTTTTTGGAATTTTTCTCTTGGAAGATGGATAGTGTTAGGTGAAAATTCAGGTATTCGTTTGTAACTTAAAGTTTGTTTGAAAATCCAATTACTTGATTCAAAATTAAACGAATTTTAAAAAAAATTATTTTATTTGTAAGATTCACCTCCTTCGTTGAAAAGTGAACTATGTTTGAACATTATGTTCTTCTTTTGTTGAAAATTAATTTTTTGATCGGAAAAATTAACTATTCTATAACTATGACTATAATCCCAAGGTCATTTTTAAAATCTGTACCTTATATAAATAAAAGAAGTAAAGCATTGAAAAAAAATAGAGAAAAATAAACAAATATTAAGTAATATAAAAGTATTATTATATACGATTCTTCAATCCGTGAGTATTATTAGAAAAGACTCGATTCTAATTAGATAAAATTCGTAACTTTTGACGGAATGATAAGGAAATTTTTGTTCTCAAACAAATTATTTCTTTCCAGCAAATAGGGCTTATCTTTCGTCGCTAATGAGCTAGAAGTAGATACGACGCTTTATAAACCTAATAAAAATTGTTTTTTTAATTAATTTTTATTATTGGCTTATGAATAGTCTCAAATAAACTATGAAAATTTTGTATGCAATCACGCCTTAATTGTATCAGATGATAATTTGAATATTGAATAGTAATTTGTGCGCTCTATGCGTTTCAAAATGACCCTTTCTAAAAAAAAACTTGGTCTATTTTCAAACATTTGTCATAGATTTTATAATTCTTCAAGGTGGCATTTAGTTCCACTATTTGAATATAAGTTTAAACTCGGAAAGCTTCCATTTGTCACAATTTCTGAACATATTTGTTGTATAAAGATATTAAAATAATTAATTTTTCTATACAAGTTTTATTTTTGAGGATCTAGAGTAATTAAAACTTAAAAATTTTTGCTTGATATAAGTGAGCAAACTTTAAAATTACTAATTATTATGAAAGATTATCTTAAAATGAAAGTAAAAATGTTATTGTTAGAAAAAATTTAAAACTACCGTTTTTATATAATATTTGTTATTATAACATTATTGTTATTATTATTATTTTATTATTATTTTTATTAATATTTATTTATTTTATAATTATTAATATTAGCCTAAAAGTTTAATGTTTTCTGTTTATACTAAAAAATTCAGATTCTCTTTACATAAAGATGCTGGAATACATATAACAAATTTTACTTAAAAACTTGAAAATTCTCTGTTTTTTCATATTACACAAGATCAATACCTCTGAGAAAGTAAGAAAGTAAAACAAATCATCTTAAATATACAGGGTATTTAAATAAAGGATTTTTCATGAAATATGATTTAATTAAATTTTTAAGATTTTCACTGTTCCTTGATAGCGTCTGTTGTTTTGGTTGAGGATTGCAATAATTTGTTCAAAATTTCTATTTTTGATTTAATTAATATTTTTGTATCGAAAATTAAAAAACAATTTGTTGTAAATATCAAATCTTACACTTATCGTGGATATATCATTACTTTATCATTGCTTTAGTGGAAAATCAAACTATTTCGTTGATAATTTTATTTTTTTAATTGAAATTAATTATTTGAACTGAGAAGATAGTTCTTTCATCTTTGTTTCCAAAAATATATTTTTGACTTGAAAACTCAACTATTTGGTTTTAAATTCATATATGAAGTTAGAACATTAAAAACTCTGGGATCAATTTTGTAGCAGGTAATTTACAGATGCGGTTCCATATCGCTCGTATTTGGTGTAGAGTTCCTCTAAGGAGAGTTGTGTCATGTTACCCCCTCCACTAGCCGCCGTGAAAGCGGAATCGGAAATACGTAACGAAGCGCCAAAAATTTAAATTACTCTTTGTTAGTTTATTCGTGTAATTCACATTTTAGTAGTAACATAAATCCTCTCTTACTTATGATATATTGTACTGAAATAAAGACTTATTTGAAAGAAGTTTTGAGAAATAAAAAAAAATTACACACACCAATTAAAAAAAAGTTTTTAGACTCATAAAACTACTTCTTTTATGTGTGATTTCCCAACTCTGTTTTGAAAAATATAATTTTAATGTAATCTTTCTTTTGGCCTTCTGTAGAATTGAATGAAATTTATTTGGATTAGAAATATTTTAATCAAAAAGTGTTGCAAAAATACCGTAACCTCCGAATTCAATTTCTTTACTTTACTTCATAAACAATACATTTAGACATTTTCCCCCAATTTTTTGTTCCGTTTTCATTTTTTTTCGAAAAATATAAAATTTGTAGTACAAAATTTGATTTAGCCAATTTCTTATTTAATATTTTAACAATGTATGCTATTAAAAAAATTATTTCTTATATTTTAACAATTTTCAATGAACAAATCTAAATTATTATTGTTGTTCTACTTTCTATCTATTAGATGTTACAGCATTTATCCAGCAGCCATAAATAATATTATTTTTCTTTAATTGTGCCTACAGAAAGATTCGTACCTTTTCAAAAATTCTTAAATATTACATCTACATTATTATCTTTAATTTATTTATTTACTATTCTATCAGTGTCTGAATATTAAATTTAACTTGAAACTCGCGGGAAATTCAAAACGTTAGATTCCGCTTTCACGGAAATAATCAGAATAAGATTAAGCGGTGACACACCTCTCCCTAGAGGAACTCTAAAGGCCTGAGCACAATGGAGA
>JAWWLR010013299.1:0-11380 GCA_035041075.1 Acraspis erinacei
AATTTATTTCTTGTTTCAAAATTCATACTTTTACCGTAAAAAGTCAACTGAAATCTTTCTTAACAGAAAATTCAACCATTTTTTTCGAATTCATCTTTTTGCTTTAAAATTAGCTATTTTTGGATTCAACTAATTTGTTTGAAAGATTTAGTTGAGTCCCTTTCTTTAAAAATCATTTTTTTGTTGCTGAAGATTTATATTGTTAGTTTAAAATTTATCTCTTTGGTTAAGAGTTTAAATAATTTTTTAAAAATAAGCATTTTTTATTTAAAAATTCAACAATTTAGGTAAAAGTTGAACTAAATTGTTAAAATTTTATTTTTTTGATTGAAGGCTTATGTCTGGTTGAAAATTTTACTGTTCAAATATTATTTACATATAATATTTGTTATGGTTTCTTACAGGGAGGGGGGATTTTAAAGAGCATAATAAATTTGTAAAGGAATCTGTCTTATCATCAGAGATAGTTTCTATCGATCAGTGTAGATGTCATTCTCCAAATTGTGGAATAGAAATCAAAAATATCGATGAAGTTAACGCTTGAAATAACAAATAATATTTAACATTATTTCTGACTAGATGAAAAATAATTTTTTTTTAATTTTTAAATGAGATTTTTCTGAAAAATATTTAAAGAGTTAAATTAATCGATAGTTTTGATTTCTATTTTCAAAGCTTGTCGAATCACATCTACAATGATCGATAGTAACTACCTCTGATGATAATACAGATTCCTTTATTCAAACCCCCTTCCTCTTACTGTACGTAGTTTTTTGTAGAAATCATAGAATCATTTCAAGTTTTTAAATTTATTTATTTATTTTAAACAAAAACTGTCCTGTAGATGGCTTTTTTACAAAATAATTGAACTTTTAAGAAATTAATTAAATGTTTGACAAAATAGTTGAATTTTCAACCGAAAAAGATAAACTGCTAATAAAAAGTGACATAGTTTCTATTTTAATCAAAAAAAGATGAAATTCATACAAAAAAAAGAAGAATTTCAGAACCAAAAAGAAGAATTTTCAACAAATAAATATTTACAAAAATTTAATTTTCAAACAAGAAATAAGACTTTTTAGAAAAAAAATCATTTTACACGAAACTGATGCATTTTCACCTAACATAAATGAAAGTTCAAACCAAGAAAATGATTTTTCTACCAAAAAAGGAGAATTATCAATTAAAACCGATCAATCTTTAAAAAATGTAAAGGTTACATTATCAGTTAAACAATTCATTTTCAATACAAAAAAATTTTTCGACTAAACTGTTAAATTTTCAACTAGACATAAGCCTTCAATCAAAAAAATAAAATTTTAACAATTTAGTTCAACTTATACCCAAAAAGTTGAATTTTTTAATAAAAAAGATTGATTTTTAAAATAATAGTTAAAATTTAAAACAAAAAGATAAAATTTCAACTAACAATATAAATCTTCAACAACAAAAAATGATTTTTAAAAAAAGTAACTCAACTAAATCTATCAAACAAATTAGTTGAATCCAAAAATAGCTAATTTTAAAGCAAAAAGATGAATTAGAAAAAAATGGTTGGATTTTCTGTTAAGAAAGATTTCAGTTGACTTTTTACGGTAAAAGTATGAATTTTGAAACAAGAAATAAATTTTTAGGAAAAAAATGGAATTTTTGTTTAAAAAAAAAAAAAATTTTTGCAACAAAAAGAATGTATTTTTTAACAAAATAGTTAAATTTTCTGACAAATAGTTGCACTTTTATGAACTTTCATCCAGAAACGATTTCAGTTCATTTGTCACCACAAAAATATAATTTAAAAAAAATTGAATTTTCTATGAAATAGTTAAATTTAAAAAAAAAACAGCAGAATTTCCAACCAAGAAGTATGACTTTTCAACAAAATTGTTGAATTTTGAACCAACCAGTTGCATTTTTATCCAAGAAAGATGTCATTTCTGATAAAGCATTTAATTTTAGAATAAAAAAGACAACATTTAAGAAAAGAGTAAAATTTTTAACAGAAAAGTTGTATTTTCATTCAAGAAGGATGAAATTTCATATAAAACAGATGAATTAAAGAACTTTTTAAAAATATTAACATTTTCATACAATAAATATTTTACTTCACCTTCCAACATCAAAAGCACAGTTTTAAACAAAAGGTAATTTTCTGCTAAATAGTCGAATTTTCTACCAAAAAGTGTTATTTTTTAACAAGATTTTTATATTTCTGAGCAAACAGCTTCTTTTCAACGCAAAAATACGAATTTTAAACAAAAAGTACGTTTTCTTGGAAATAGTTAAATTTTCAACAAAAAAGTTGCATTTTTATCCAACAAACATGGAATATTTCTACTAAAAAAGATGAAGATTTAAATCCAAAATCGAAATGAGCAGAAAAGTTTTTATCCAAAAAAAGACTTCATTTGATTTATCAGCAACAAACAATTAATTTTAAACATAAGGTTTACGTTCTACGAAAATAGTTAAATTTTTTATCTAATGTAATTTTTTTTAATTTAAAAATTAAATTTTTCTGAAAAAAGCACCCGGCCGGCAATCGAAAGTTCTGTGGTTCGATTCCCAGTGGAGTTAACTGAGAAGATCTTTTTTCAGAAAAATATAATTTAATAATAAAATGAAATTAACTGTCTGGAAAATTAGAGGAAAGGAAATCACTTACAAGGAGCAGTGAAAAAACAAAAAGTCAGAGTACGAAAGCGTTTTCAAAATCCAAAAAACCAAACGAAAATGAACATTTGAAGCCGAAAAAAGCGTGATATGGGAAAAAGTCAAGAAAAGAAAGAATTAAGTTTTTCAAGGCACTAAAATATTGTCTAAACAACTTTTTGAATTTTGATTTAAAAAATCGAAAATTCAAATTTTGATCGCACAAAAAATAATGAATTATTACATTCTCATCCTCATTGATCATTTATATTTTGTTGTTGAAAAATTAAATCTTTTCTGGACGAAAGTTCAACATTTAAAAAGATTTTTTTTTAAATAAAAAATCATCTGTTTTAAGAGAAATTACATCTTAAAATGAGACTATTTCATAGAGACTTGAACAATTTTATTAAAAATGTATCCTTTCTGGTTAAAAATTCTGCTGTTTCTTTGAAAACTAAATTATTTCGTAGAAAATCTACATTTTCTTTAAATTTCATATTTTTATGTTGAAAAGTGAACTGAAATCTTTTCTGGATGAAAATTTACTATTTTTAAAAATTGTTGTCTTTTCTTTAAATTAAAATTTCATCAGTTTTAAGAGAAATTGCATCTTTCTTGCATAAAAATGCAACTGGTTGTTTGAAAATTTAACTATTTTTTTATTAAGTCATACTTTTTGTTTGAAAAGTCTACTGTTTTATTGAAAATTTATATTTCGGTATTGAAAAATGAAAACTTTTGTGGATGAAAGTTCAAGCTTTAGGAAAAAATTCTATTTTTTTATTAAACAACTTTTTAGTACAATTTGCCCTTTCTTGGATAAAAATGCCACTATTTGGTAGAGAATTAAAGAATGTTATTAAAAATTCCTCCTTTATGGTTGAAAATTCGTCTTTTTTAATTAAAAATTAATGTTTTCTTAGAAACGTATTTTTTGTTAAAAAATTCATATATGATCGTGAAAAGTCAACTGAAGTCTTTTTTATCAAAAAATGCAACTATTTAGCAAACAAACAAAATTTTTTAATAAAAGTGCATATGTTTTAAGTGTCATTTTCTCTTTTATTTATAAAAATGAGACTAATTGGTAGAGAATTAAATAATTTTATTAAAAATTCATGCTTAATGGTTGAGAATTCGTCTTTTTAAATTAAAAATTAGATTTTTTTTGTAGAAACTTATTGCTTGTTTAAAAATTCATTTTTTGATCGTGAAAAGTCAACTGAAATCTTTCTTAACAGAATATTCAACTTTTTTTTAATTTATCTTTTTGCTTTAAAAATTCATCTATTTAAGAAGAATTTTACTTTTTATATGAGAATGCAACTTTTGGTTAAAAATTCTTCTTCTTTGCTTAAGTATTCGACTGTTTTGTTTTAAATATTTAGTTGTATCACTTTTTGAAGACATCACTTTTTTTGGTTGGAAATTTATGTTTTTGGTTGAAAATTTCAATTTTTTTTTCTTGGAGGCTTATGTATTTGGTTAAAAATGTAATTGTTTAGTCAAACAGCCTTTTTTTGTTTTAAAATTAATTTTTTAGCCGAAAATGTAATTTTGCCATTTTTTTGAGATTGATCTTTTTTAGTTGAAAATTATGCTTATTTTCGAAAAATAATTTTCTTGGATTGAAATTTCATGTTTTTTATTTGTTTAAAATTTGTCTTTTTTAAATTCTTTTTTTCGAATTTCATTTTTGTCATTGAAATGTAAACTATAACACTTTTTGCAAATTTTTTAATTTATGTCTTTAGGTTGAAACTTCAACTCTTTTTTAAAATCTATCTTTTATAGTAAAAAATAAATTTTTTCCTTAAAATAAATTAATCGATTTAAAATTTTTAATTTGTGTCTGAAATACTGCTTTCTCGGTTTATAAAAGATTCTATGTTAAAAGTATACCAAGATTAAAATGTTGGCATTTGAATATTAATGATCAAGAAAAATGAAAAATTAGTCAAGGAAAAATCAAGGAATTTTGAAATTGCAGTTCTCGGAAACACCTAGTTACCCCACTAGTGTTTTCTTATTTGCAAAAATGTACATAAAAAAATCATGTATTTTTGAGCAATTTTAGAGAAAAAAGTTTTTCTTGCAAAAAATGTGACTTTTTTATTTTTTAAATATTTTAACTTATTTGTTTGGAAATTTCTATATTTTGTTGGAACTTTGTCTTTTGTGGTGACTAATTCACTTTTTTTAGTTGAAATCTCAACTGTTTTAGGTTTAAACTTTCATTAAATATTAAAATATTTGGTTGAAAATAAGTTTTTTAATGAAAAATAATTTTTTAACTAAAAATCTTTTTAGTATAAAGTTCATGAATTTGGTTGAAAATTTAACTATTTCATTTGAAATTTATTTTATTTGCTGCAAAACTTATTCCACTAATTGAAAATAAATTTTGGGCTCCCGAATTCAAGAAAAAATTCCAAAAACTTCCTCCATGTTCAAAAAACAACCCTCTTGACAAAAATAAAATCTAGAAAAATTATTGAAGTATAATAAAACTTTCTATTATAAAATATTTCTCTTTTTCATTTCAAAAGATTTTTGAATTTATTTTGTTTCTATAAGTGAAAACTTGAAATTTAGAAACAAATTATTGAAAACTAATTTTTACGTGCTTAAATAAAGTTACTTAGTTAAGCGTATAAAATGGAATTTACTTTTGGTAAAATAATTAAACTTATTTATTGGTTATTGAAAAACAATAGTATACCAGAGGCTGGTTACGAAAATTATATTTATTGGTGGGGAGAGGGGGCAATCTAAAGGCAATTATATCAGCCTAAAAGAGATTTTTTCGAAAAATGTTGTTGTTTTTTTGTATTTGTATATTGAGTATTTTGCGCCTGTGAAATGCAACACGCGAGGCTACTGAGTATGTCGGGCTGCAGTCAATCGGCGTAACTTACTTTGAGAACTTATGGAAATGCAAGTTAGATCATGTGACTGCAGCCCGGCATACACTAGCGTTTTGCATTTTACAGGCGCAAAGAAGAACTTAATCTTCAATTACAAAAAAAAATAATAACAAGTACATTATACTAAAACAAATATTACATTAAACAATTCGGTCTTTCAAAATTAAATTTTTTTTCAACTTTTGAGTTACAACGCGGTAATAATCCGTTAAATTTAAAATAAAAAATTGTTTAAAAAATGCAATGTTATTTCTAATAATATTCTCTTGGAATAAGGTTAGAAAGATGCACTTGAGAAATTTTATACTTTTTCCACTTTTCATTTAAAGTGAGGTAGTAATGATTTCAAGTTAACAAGCCTAATTGTTTAAACAATTTATTATTATTTTCAATAATATTCTCTATAAATAATCCTAGAAAGTTGCGGATTTTTCTTAAATATTCAACTCTTTGTCCACTGTTCACTTAGAGCGAGGTAAACATTAAGAAAATTTAACAAAAATAATTTTTTAAATAAAATATTATTATTTATAACTATTTTCTCTTATAGTAACGCTGAAAAGAAACGAGTTTTTCGAAAAAAAATTCACTTTTGTCAAATTTTCGCTTAAAGCAAGGTAATGGTAAAACAATGATAATAAACAATTTGTTATTATTTCAAAAAATATTATCTTCCAATAACTCTAAAAATTTGCATTTTTCTCGGAATTTTTTAACTTTTTATCCACTTTCCAATCAAAGTGAAGTACGAATGAATTCAAGTTAACAAAAACAATTGTTTAAACAATTGATTATTATTTTTAATAATATTCTCTTTCAATAATGATAGAAAGTTGTAGTTTTTTTCTCTTTTCACTTAGAGTGAGGTAAGAATTAATACAATTTAACCAACATAATTTTTTAAATAAAATATTATTATTTATAACTTTTCTCCTATAGTAATGCTAAAAAAGATGCGTCTGTTTTTGAAAATTTCCCCTTTTTGTCAAAGTTTGATTATAGAGTAAGGTAATAATAGAACAATAATAATAAACAATTTTTTATTATTATAAATAATATTATCTTTGAATAATGCTCGAAATTCTCTTTTTTTCTCAAATATTCCATTTTTTGTACACTTTTCACTTAGGATAAGGTAAAAATTAATAAAATGTAACAAACATGATTTTTTAAACAATTTATCATTGTTTATCAGTATCTTCTCTTAGATAATTGCTAGAAATTTGCAGATTTTTCTGCTATTCGTAGCTTTGCTTTGGCTTTTTAGTTACGAACATATAATAAATAAACAATAAAAAAATCATTTTTTGAACAATTTCTTTTTTGTAAATAAATTTTTCTAAAATAAAACAAGATATTTAACATAATCTTAACATTTTTATACGGATCATATTGTATTTAAATCTTCTTTAAAGTAGTTACTAAAAGCCTTTTTCTTTAAATTAACATTAATATTAATAATTTGTTCCGGACTAAATCTTAAAAACCCGCAATTTTGTAGCATTACTCTAACAGAAAATTGTTATAAGACATTATAAATTATTTAAAGAAATATGTTTCTTATCTTGCATTAATTATAATCGGACCGAATAAAAGGTGGCCTAAAATTAAAAAATTTCAGAAATAAATAAAGAAATTTATCATTACTAAAGTAGAAGATCCTTATAAACGATAAGAATTTATTTAAGCAATCATTTATGTTAAATTTCTGTAATGATTATCACACTCTGTGAAAAGTAGACAAAAATTTGAAAATTTCAGAAAAACCGCAACCCTTTGATATAAGAATTAATTGTTTAAACAAAATATATGTAGTAACTTAAATTCATTTTTACCTCACTGTATTTAAGAAGAAAAACAAAAGTGAAAATTTTTAGAAACATCTGCAACTTTCTAGCATATTATTCTGCGAGAATATTATTATAAATAGTTACAAACCGCATACGCAATTGGTCTTTGTTTATTTAAATTCACTATTTCCTTGATCTAACTGAAAATTTGAAAATAAGTTGAACAATTTTGAAAAAGTCGGGACTTTTTAACTCTTTTCTAAGAGAACATTTCTACAATGAATAATAAAATGTTTAAATAATTTATTCAAACATTTAATTATCATTCGACGGTATCATTTTCTGTAATTCAAACAATTTGTATTAAAAACCCGTAAAAAATCCGCAATACATAATTTTTCACCTATAGGGTTGTTTTTGAGACCCTTTAAAGTTAAACTGTTAAAATTCTAATTTTTTATGGAAATCCCTTGCATCAATTGTCAAATTTATGTTTTTTTTGTGTGAAATTCCCTGCCCTAATTCAAAATTATACATCACTAACAAGATTATTTTTCCTAATATCTGAATTATAATCGGGTACTCTATCCACTAAGCTACTGGAGGGATCGAAAGAAGAATCTTTTTCACGAATATGCCATACAGCTAGGTTTTCTGTAACGAGTCATAGATATAAGATATAGGAAATCTGTGTTATAATTGGGATTCATAAATCACTAATCAAATGATACACTTCTCACATTATTTAAAATAGATATCTAGGTTATCGATCTAATACCCCTCAAATTCAGGAATTTGTTTTGCGAAACTTTAATTGAATTTGTCTGTGAAAAATATATCTTCTCCTTAGCTCTGCTGAGAATCGACCCCAGGTCTTCTAATTGCCGGTCAGGAGCTCTACCCACTAAGCTACTGAAGAGATCAAAAGAAGAATCTTTTTCGCGAACATGCCATCCAGCTAGGTTTTCTCAAACGAGTAATAGATATATTATAAGATATAGGAAATCTGTATTATCATTGGGATTCGTAAATCACTGATTAAATGAGACACTTCTCACATTATTTAAAATAGATATCTAGGTTATCGATCTAAGACCCTCAAATTCAGGATTTTGTTTTGCTAAACTTTAATTGAATTTGTCTGTGAAAAAAACTTCTCCTTAGCTCTGCTGAGAATCGAACCCAGGACTTCTCATTTATGGACAGGAGCTCTATCCACTAAGCTACTGAAGAGATCAAAAGAAGAATCTTTTTCGCGAATATGCCATACAGCTAGGTTTTCTCAAACGAGTAATAGATATATTATAAGATATAGGAAATCTGTATTATCATTGGGATTCATAAATCACTGATCAAATGAGACACTTCTCACATTATTTAAAATAGATATCTAGGTTATCGATCTAATACCCCACAAATTCAGGATTTTGTTTTGCTAAACTTCAATTGAATTTATCTGTGAAAATATATCTTCTCTTTAGCTCTGCTGAGAATCGAACCCAGGTCATCTAATTTCCGGTCAGGAGCTCTAACCACTAAGCTACTGAAGAGATCGTAGGAAGAATCTTTTTTACATATATGCCATACCACTAGATTTTCTATAACGTGTCATAGATGGTAAATTACCAACAGAATTGGATCTGATCGAATCAGAATCAGATCTGTAAAAAAATTCTTCATTAGCTTAGTGGGTAGAGCACCTGCCCGGCAATTGGAAGACCTGGGTTCATTTCCCATCGGAGCGAATGGAATGATCTTTTTTCACAGATAAATTGAATTAAAATATTATAAAAACAAAATCCTGAATTTGAGGGGTATTCGATTGATAGTGTAGATATCTATTTTACCTAAGGGGCTATTTTTAAATTACGTAACGGATTATAGGTTCTCTCTAAGGCTCCCTTACCCTTTAACATAACGTAACAAAATATTTGTACCCCCCCCCCCCTCTTACTGTACGTAATTTTTAGTTTCCGTGAACATCATTTTCAAAATTCCCTGATTTTTACTTGACTCAATTTTCATTTCCCTTGATCATTAATATTCAAATACCAGCATTTTAACCTTATAATATTTTTAATATATAATCTTTTATAAACGGAATAAAACAGTATTTCAGATACGAATTAAAAAATTTCAAATTTAATCATTTATTTTAAATAAAATAATTAAAATTTGAAAATAATAGTGGAATTTGCATATATTATATATGTATATATATATATTATATATATATATATGTATATATATATGTATATATATGTATATATATTATATATATAATTTGCAATAGTGGAATTTCCAAAAAATATAAATTCTCAACAAAAAAGTGTGATAGTTCAATTAAAAAGGTGAAATTTATAGAACAAAAAAAAAAAGAATTTTAAAACAAAAGAGATAAATTTTCAACAAATAAAGATTTTTCACTCAAGAAAGAAATAAAAATTTATCTAAATTGTTGAACCTTCAAGACAAAAGATGAATTTTCCCTACAAAAATTGAATTTTCAAAACAAAACATGACTTTTCAGGCAAAAATTAGTTTTCCACGAAAGTGGCGTATTTTCCCCAACAAACATGAATTTTCAAACCAAAAAAATAATTTTTTTTACTTTTAAAGAAGAATTTTCATCTAAAGAAGATAAATCTTCAAAAAAGAAAGTGAAAATGTAACATTTTCAGTTAAAAAATTTATTTTAAACCAAAAAAAAATCTTTTCGGCTAAAAAGTTACATTTTTAACCAAAGACATAGGCCTTCAATCAAGAAATAAATTTTTTACAATGCAGTTTAACAAAATAGTTCAACTTTCGACCAAAGAGATGAATTTTCAACTAATAATATAAATCTTCAAGAAAAAAATGATTTCTTAACACAGTGTTTCAACCAAAGGTTTTAAACAAAATAGTTGATTACTAAAGCAAAGAAGAAGAATTTTAAATCAAAGAGTTGCATTTTCAGTTAAAAAAATCATATTTTCAAAAGAACAGTTGAATTTTCTGATAAAAAAATTTCGCTTGACTTTTAACGAACAAAATTTGACTTTTTAAACAAGAAATAAGTTTGTATGAAAAAACAATTAAATTTTCAGTCCAAAAAGACGAATTGTTTTAACCAAAAAGAATAAATTTTTAACGAAATAGTTGAATTCTCTACCAAATAGTCTCATTTCCATCCAAAAAAGATTAAATTTGCACATAAACAGATGAATTTTTAATAAAAAACTACCTTTTTTTAACTTGAACTTTCATCCAGAAAATATTTCAGTTCATTTTTCAATACAAACATAAAAATTTTAAACCAAAAATAATTTTTCTGTAATATAGTTAAATATTAATAAAACAGCAGAATGTTCAACCAAAAAGCTTGACTTTCTAAGAAAATACTTTAATTTTCAAACAAACCGTTGCATTTTTATCCAAGGAAGATGCAATTTCTACTAAATCAGGTGGATGTTAAAATCAAAAAGACAAACTTGCAAAAAATAGGTTGCATTTTCGACCGAAAAGTTCCATTTTTCTCAAGAATAAATCAAATTTCTTCTATAACTGATTTTAATCCAAAATTATTAATTTTTAACAAGATTGTTAAATTTTTAACAAAATAGTTGCATTTTTTCTAAAAAAATGAAAATTCTACTAAAACGTGAATTTTTTAATTACAAGGACACATTTTTAAAACAAATTTTGAAATTTAATCCAAAAAGATTTCAGTTGACTCATCAGCAACAAAATATGAATTTTAATTAAGAGGTTAAAGTTCTACGAAAAGAACTGAATTTTTAACCCAAAAAGATGAATTTTTAACAAATCAGTTCAATTCGCAACCAAAAAGGATGTCTTTTGAAGAAAATGATTAAAATTTCAATGAAATAATAAAAATTATAACTAAAAAAAGTAATCTTCAGAAGAAAGTTTTTTGCAAATTTGTAAAAATTGGGCACGTGATTAAAGGACGCCCTTCCCCCTGCCGTAAAGAATCGTAAAAAATTGTCCCTACCCGTGCAGAAATTT